>CAUYQG010187575.1:0-12058 GCA_963574415.1 Tarsius wallacei
GTAATTCCGGCTACTCGGAAGGCTGAGGCGGAAGGATCGCCGGAGCCCAGCAGGTCGAGGCTGCGGTGGCCGGGAGCGGCCACTGCACTCCAGTCTGGGCGATCGAGTGGGACTCCAACTCAAAAAAAAAAAAAAAAAATTTTTCTAAAGAAAATATGAGCCAAAGAATTTTTTTAAAATTCAACTGGCCGGGCATGGTGACTCAGTCTGTAATCCCGGCAGTTTGGGAGACCGAGGCGAGAGGATTGCTGAGCCCACGAGTCCAAGACCAACCTGGGCAAATTGGTGAGACCTAATCTCTACAATAAATTACAAAAACTACCCAGGCGTGGTGGGCGTCTGTAGTTCCAGCTACTTGGAAGGCTAAGGTGGAAGGATCGCCTAAGCCCAGCAGGTTGAGGCTGCGGTGGCCGGGAGTAGCCACTGCACTCCAGTCTGGGCAACAAGAGTGAGACTCCAACTCAAAAAAAAAAAAAAAATAGAGATTATACTTTCTTCTCAAGAACACACTAGTGTTCATGAGAACTGACACTATATTAAGTGACATAGAAAACCAACAATGTTTATAAGGAGGAATAAAATAAAAGCTTTCTCTTCTAGTGCAACTAAACATAACAACAACAAAAACCCAGTCTCTTCCAACTAGAAATTTTGGAACTTTCTATATTCTATTCTAAGGTAAAGGGAAAATTTCAAACCAACGCCCTAGAATTTCTAAAAGTAAAAGTGAAAGCACTACAGATCAGAATCTATAGGACACAACTGAAGCAGAAATCAGAGGTCAATTTCTAGTCTTAAATGCATATGTTTGTTTATTAAGAAACTTAAAAGACTAGAAAAGCACAAATACCATCCGGATGGAAAAAATAATAAAGCATAAATTTATTAGGTAAAATTGTTGTAAAGCAGAACCAATAATTTAAAGTTCTGATTTTATTAAATTAGTGAAATAGTCGACTTAATTAAGAAAAATAGAGAGAAAGTACAAATAATAAATAATCTGGAGAATTTACCACTGAAACAGTAAAGCTTAGAAAGTAAAAAATACCATTTTATAGAATCTTATGTAAATACATTTGAAAATCGACCTACATTGAATACAACCTTAAGAAAATACAATTTTCCAGATTTGATGCTCCTGCTAAAAAGAGGAAACTTAAACCGAACAATTTTCTTAGACAAAGTGCTTAAGAAATTATAAAAGAACTAACTCACAAATATGCATCAGTAACAAGCAGTTTCATAAGGGAAAGTATGCCAATCTTTCAAAGACCAGATAATCTCAAAGACATTGAAATTGTCCCCAGGCACAGAGAAAAGAAAGAAAACCTTCCAAATTCCTTTTATAAAGCAAATATAATTCTGACACCTATGTTTTATACTTGGTAAAGTATCATAGAAATTCACAACATTAACACACAAAAGTAAAACTATATGCCAATGCATTTTGAATATTGATGCAAAAAAATGGAAAAATACGCACTAAATTTACCAGCTCATTAATAAGTTGTATATCACGACCAAGTAGAATTTATTTCCAGAATACAAGGGTCATTCAAGGAATTTATGAATTTAACTCATCATATGAATACGTCTAATGGAAAAATTACTTGAGTATTTCTATACATACAGGAAGATCTTTGGAAAAAGTCCTAGCAACCATTTTTGATCAAAACACTCAATAAAATAGGAATTGATATTACTTCCTTAACATGATAAAAAGCATGTACTGCTGTACTTAAAGCAACCACTTTATTTAATGGGTAAACTTTCTCAATAAAGAAAGGATGACAACAATTTTCATTACTATTTGTCAGTGTGTTTGAGGCTTCTAACTGGCAATATTGTATTTCTTAATGTGAGTGATTGCATGAATAATGATCTTGTAATTATTCCCTAAACTGTGCGTATGTTTTATATAATCTTTTGAATATATATTTCACAATAAAATGCTAAAAATGATACATAAGGAAACCATCCATTCATACATTTACAAGAACTATTTATGTAATTTATGGTCATTTAAGATTTGTGGCTGATGAGTACAAAACCAGACATTTTCAGCAAAATAAAGAAAGCACCATAGATTCAAAGCATGCAGCATGATATATAAAATGATTCTATGGCCATTTTATTGCTAGTGATAAAAATTTAAATTAGTGGTGTTTGATGTATTGTCAAAAAAGAAAAGCACATTCATTTTTCAGATTTAAGTATAAAACTTTCATCTGCAGAAGACAACCAGTGAAAATTAAATGCAAGTTTCAGCTCTAACATTTAAAGAACCTGGAGGTCATCACTTGCATCTTTTCAACAAAGTTGGACAAACTGAAAATCAACACCTTTTCTCGGACCTATCAAAAAACTGAGTTTGCAGAGTAAAATACCACCTTGAAATCTGGAGAAGCAGGTAAATCCAGAGTCACAGCAAATTTTGCTTACTGGGACAGAAGCCACTGAAGGCATAGATTGACAGGAGAACTTAAATGATATTTTTGATGAATTTTTGAAGACTGCCTGTGGACAAGCATGAGTGTATCTCCTGGGAAACTCAGTTTTAGCAGACACCTCACACTTTTATGGGCCTTTCTGCCAGGAAACCCAGCAATTTCTGAGAAAGGTCCCCCTTATGGCTCCCCCTTATGGGAGGGAGAAGAGAAATTGTTGTAAATGCACCTGCCTGGATCTGTTCCCACAACGGAGGTCTACTTTTCATGGGGATAGGCTTTTTCAGAACCTTGTTCCAGAGATGTGGCAGAAATGAATTTCTCTCACTCTGGCCCCATGTAGTCTTCCTGCCTCATCTCTGGGAGGGAGCATAACTAGACAAGAAGAAACATGTGTGAAAGTCATAGGCCGGATATAAACCATAGGGATGTGGGGTAGCTGAACTCCAGTGCTCTGCTGGGAGGCAGGGACCTCTACTCACTGCTAGACTGGAACTGGGCTCCTTTAGACCTGGGGGGGCTCCCTCTTTTTAGGGTCTCCTGCAGGGCTTATGACTGTGAATCCTTGATGTCATTATTTTATGTGATGACTCCTGGGAGTCCCGTGCCCCTGGGATAGGAGCAGGGCTAGACCCCAAGCCCCTTCCTCTTCCATGGAGAAAAGCATGATCTGGCTTCTCCAGGACTTCCGTAAATATTTATCTTATTTATGGTCCGGGAAGTGCTTTTGTGAAGGCAGCCCCTGCCTGGGTACTTTCTGCCAGTGCTGGAGTGGCTCTCTCTTCTGGTCCTGGCTCAGGGGGCTGGGATGTTGATATATTTTCTAATAAAGTCTTTGTCTCGCCTAAAAAAAAAAAAAAAGGAATATGATCTAATTGGCATTTGTAGCATACTTCATCCAACAGCAGAATATACGTTCTTATTGAGCTTCTGTAAAAATCTACCAAGATAGACTACACTTTGAGTGATAAAATATGGTTTAGCAAATTTAAATCATGCCAAGTATGCTCTCAGTTTATAAAAGAATTAGACTAAAACGCAATAATAAAATATAGTTAGAAAATTCGCAAATACTTAGAAATGAAGCTACACACTTCTAAATAATGTATGAGTCAAAGGAGACATCTAAAAAGAAATTTAAAATTATCTTGACTAAATAAAAATGAAAATATAAAAAAAATGCAGCAAAAGCAGTGCTTGGAGGGAAATTTATAGCATTAAATACATATACAGATGATCCCTGACTTATGATGATTCAACTATGATTTTCCAATTTTGCAATGGTACAAAAGTGATATGCATTGAGTAGAAACCACACTTTGAGTCCCATACAACTATCACGTTTTTCACTTTCTGTATAGTACTCAATAAATTATATGAGATATTCAATGCTTTATTATAAAAGTAACTTTGTGTTAGATGATTTTGCTCAACTGTAGGCTACTGTAAGTGTTCTGAGCATATTTAAAGTACGCTAGGCTAAGCTATGATGTTCACTAGGTTAGATGTACTAAGTGAATTTTTGACTTACAATATTTTCAACTTATGATGGGTTTGTTGGGGTATAACTCCATCATAAGTTGAGAAGCATCAGTATTAGAAAAGAAGAAATATTTATTATTAATAACCAAACTAAATTGCTTTGCTTCAACTGCTATATTACATGCCCATTTGTACCTATATGCCAATATAGGAGCAACAAAAAATTGAACTTGGAAATTTAAAAAAGCAATACCATCAAAAAAATAGCATCTCAAGCTTGTGTTTGATAGATCAGTAGGGTGACTATAATTAACATTAATCAGTTGTACATCTAAAAATAGCTAGCAGAGAATAACTCAAATGTTCCTAGTGTAAAAAACAAAAAAGATAAATACTTAGGTTTAGGGTTTTCCCAGTTACCCTGATTTGGTTATATGAATGTGTCAAATTATCATATTTACTATGAAAATATGTATCAGTAACAAATAAAACACAACAAATAAGAACAGTATTCCTCAAAATAGAATACTTAAGTTTAAATCTAACAAAATATGTATGAGATCTATATGTGGAAAACTACAAAACACTGCTGAAAAATAATCAAATAACTAAATAAATATAGTCTGTGTTCATAGATTGAAACATTCAGTATTGTTAAGGTGTCAATTCTTTTTAACCTTATCTATAGATTCAATGCAATCACAATCAAAATGCCAGCAAACCAGGTTGTAGATGTTGACAAAATAATTCTAAAGTCTATATGGGAAGGCAAAAGACCTCAAATAAACAACAGGATATTGAAAAAGAAGAAAGTCGGAAGACTCATATTACCCAATTTCAGACAGTGTGGTATTGATAAAAAATAAAAATTAAAAAACAACAACCACAACAACACACACTTAGATTAGTGAAACAGAAGAGAGAGGCCAAAATAGATTTTTACAAGTATAGTCCACTAATCTTTGACAAAGAAATTAAAGAAATTCAATGAAAAAATGATAATATTTTCAAAGAACAGTCTTAGAACAATTTGATGTCTGCAAGAAAACTTGGACTTAGATACAAACTTTATACTTTTCACAAAATTTAACTCAAAATGAATCATAGACCTAAATGTGAAATATAAAACCTTAGAAATTGTTGAAGAAAACATAGGAGAAAATCTGCATCATCTTGTGCTTGGTGATAAGTTTTTCAAATAACACCAAAAGCATAATCCATGAGAGAAAAAAATGTATAACTTGGACTTTATGAAAATTAAAACTTTCTGCTCTGTGAAAGACACTATTAAAAAAGGAAAGACTAGGAAAAAAAATTGGCAAAATACATATCCGATAAAGAATTTGTATCCAAAATATACAAAGAACTCTTAAAACTCAACAATAGGAAACAAACAAGCCAATTTTTTTAAATGGGCAAAAGATCTGAAGAGAAATCTCATTAAGAGTACATATGGGCTGGGCTCAGTAGCTCAGCCTATAATCCTAGCATTTTGGGAGGCAGAGGTGAGTAGATTGAATAAAAGCTTGCTGGTTCAAGACCAGCCTGGGCAAATTGGTGAGACCTTGTCTCTATAATAGAAAAAAATTAGCCAGGCGTGGTAGCACGCGCCTGTAGTCCCATCTACTCAGGAGGCTGAGGCTGGAGGATTGCTGAGTCCATGAGTTCTGGGCTGTAGTGCACTCTGCCAATTGGGTGGGTGTCCGCACTAAGTTTGGCATCAATATGGTGACTTCCAGGCGACAGGAACCACCAGGTTGCCTAAGGAGGGGTGAACGGGCCCAGGTCGGAAACGGAGCAGGTCAAAAACAAAGAAAATTAGAGAAGTTGTCAAAACCAAGAGAAGCCTAAAGAAATATGATTATGAAACGTGATATTCTATCCTGAATGGGAGCATGGGATAGAAAAAGGCACTTGGGGGATATAATGGAAATTAACTGAGAGATACACTTTTTAAGAACATGGTAAAATGAAGTCCTTCAAAATGGTTACAAGAAAAATGAGGATAAGTCACTGTATAATTTCCTAATTTGATTTAGCACTTATTCCATTTTGTTACCAAATAAACAGTGGGCATCTCATGTTATGGAACTCTTTCAGACATTATGGAGAATCATAAAAATGCATAAGAAGCCGGGTGTGGTGGCTCATGCCTGTAATCCCAGCACTTTGGGAGGTGGAGGTGAGAGGATTGCCAGAAACCATGGGTTCGAGACCAGCCCGGGCAACATGGTGAGACCTCATCTCTACAATAAGTTGAAAAAAAAAATTAGCTGGACATGGTGGTACACGCTTGTAGTTCCAGCTACTTGGAAGGCTGAAGTGGCAGGATCTCATAAGCCCAACACGTAGAGGCTATTGTGGCCATGAGCGTGCCGCTGCACTCCAGCCTGGATGACAGAGTGAGACTCTAACTCAAAAAAAAAAAAAAAGGAAATAGAAACAAACAAAAAAGCATAAGAAATAGTCTCTAAGGACATATAATACAGTTTAAAGACCTTTTAATATACAATTTCTATGATGTTTACTTTCTCCTACAAATCCTAATATTTTTATCCTAATTGAGTGAGTAAATAAGTTGAATTGTTGCCTTGTAAGGTTTTGCTGTGAATTTTATATATTTTACTTATAAGGAAGAAAAAGTGTTGATTTTTTTTCTCTATAACACTATTGCTCAGTTGACGCTGAGCTAATAGTACTATTTTTAAAAATTAAAATCTAACTGTATTTCCTTATCTGACTAGAACTAGTTTCTCATTTGTCTTTTGTACATAATTAATTCAGTTTTCAAATATGTGGCAGTTCCTAAAAGGGTTGTGAAATGCCAATATTTATCCTCAGTCATGATTCTCCAAATGATGTATTAGCCTTTTCTTTTGCCTGGAGGGTTTTAAGTGCTTCAATATGACAAATTTTGATACCAAATGAGGACCTCGATTTCTAGGCAAAATGATATTCCTATGTTGTGATCTCTTCTGTCCAGTTTTACTTTTACTAACAGAAGGGCAATACTGAGCTTTTTATATGATCATTGATTGCTAGCAATTTGTTTTGATATTTCTAATACAGAGTTTTCACTGATATAAGAAGGACAATGGCAAATAGGAGCAATATGTATACATACTCATTAGGTTAATTTAGCAAGGAAAGACAAGTATGAAAATAAAAATAAGCAAAAGATCCTTTTTAATTATCTTTAAAGTGAGAACAGATTTAAATCGGAAGGATTTGTACCAATTACGCAAAATACTTCAATAAGAACTAAATGAACATACAGTATGCATAACACATATAGGCTCCTTCCATTTTTTCTCTTTTTTTCCCTAGAAACATCGATGCTTATAAGAAATCGCTTTAAAAAAAAATTTTACTAAATCTGTAATGGAAATGGAAATGTTATCAGTTAATGAGGAATAGTGTTAGGAATAGAGTGGTGGTTTCCCAAGGGAAATCTATTTTGCCGCTTCCAGTGTGATGTCAAGGGCAGGTTAATGAGATTACATCTTGCTAAACATTCTGAAACTCATCACTTACCATTTCTAAATAAGGTGGCAATTATCAAGCAGCTTTATCTTGTAACACTAAATCACTTAGATCTGTTTCTCAACAATGCAATTGCAGTTTATCTATAAATACAGTGAACAAAAAGTTCCAGAAACATTATATTAGCCTTCTGTGTGTGAAGCAACATGGAACATTTCTCCTTACTCTTGTAAAACTATACAAATGCTTTTGTTGGATTCACTGTAGATAAAATCATCAGGAAAATGTCTTCTGTCAAATTGTACCTGCTATTCAATTCAACAAACATTTAAGAGAATATTATGTGAAAGTTTCTATTTTGGGCAGTTTGAGTGCTACAAAGACAAATGAGCTAAGACCCTGTAAGCTATGGCCCTAAGAGAATTGGTTAAATGGTTTTTAGTAATCGAAAAATTGTCTTACATGCAAGCTAAGAAAATAATACCTTTTCTATTTCTCCACTTTTTAATGAACCCCTTTCCTTAGCTCTCAGATAATATTTTGTCTAATTCCACAAATACCCAGTGATGGTGTTGTCTAAACCCTTTCATTGCAGAGCCTCATCCAAGGCCAATATCCCCAAAGCTCCAAAAAATCCTCCATCACAAATTTCTCCTCCTGCCATGGGTGACTCCAGAATCACAATCAATAATTTAAAAATAAAACTGTTTTATCCCTTCTCAGAGAATATGTCAGTCAAATCTATCTAATATGCTTAGTCATTTTACAGAGAAATTCCCACTGGAGCTTATAAAACCAATGTTTACTGTTTTAGTCCTGAGGTTAATAGTAACATTCTTGCTGAGTCACTGAGGTAGTGCTGCTGGGTGAGCAGGTAGGAGGTTGGGAAAATCTCAGAATGGTGATCCTTTGACTTTGAAGTCTTTTAGCCAAAGTGTTGGCAGCAAGATGGCAAAACAAAAGATCCCCTGGAGTCAGTCCCTACCACAAAATACAATTAGAAATTATTTAAAGACAAGCATATCACTCCAATTACACCAGAACTTGGGGGATAAGCAGAGAAAGCCTCTGGGCCCACAAAATCAAAATAAGCCATGGCTGGCAGGAGAAACAGTCATTTCAAACTGTGTCTCCCTCTTCTGCAGCCAGCATAATACTACACACAAAGACTTCTCTAGCCCCCAATTGCTGAGGTGAGAGGATGGAAATGAAGGTAGACATTTTATCTCCTTACCAGTCAGGAAATCTTCGTGAAAAGTTCATTCGGGTCCCACCCCATGGGAACCGTTGGGAGTGTCAAGAGGGCTGAGCCACCTAAGGTGAGTTGAGAACAAAGAGTGGGGAACTGATTACAGTGACTGGCATGTTAACCTTGGTGGCTACTCAGCACTCCAACAAGAACACCATATTGCAGTGACTGGTCCATTCCATAGTGCTGCAGGGGCACTATTCATGGGAAGGCCTGAATTTCTAGCAGGATTTTCCAAAAAGCCCTGATGCTCATGTGGAGCCTTTCCTGTTCTGGAAACAGCTAAAAGTTGGGGTTAAGTTCTGATGCCTGCTTAAGTCTTCCCCAGAATGGGTTACAGTGGCAGGGCAGCAGTATGGTTCCAGAGCAGTGTTTAAATCCTGGTTTTCACAATAACAAAAACATGGAAACAACCATGTTGCCCATCACAGCTGGACTGGATTTTAAAAATGTGGTACATATACACAATGGAATATTATGCAGCCATAAAGAAGGACAAACATATGGACTTTGCAGCAACTTGGATGGATTTAGAGTCAATCATACTCAGCGATATATCACAGAAACAAAGAACAGAGTACCATATGTTCTCAATCATAAGTGGACCTTGAACAATTATAATACTAAAAGAAAGTGATTGACAGTAGTGGGAAACTGTCAGGGAAAGGGGTTGGGATTGGCAGTTGAGGGAAACTGCGGGGGGGGGCATACCTCATCAACAAGGGTACCTGCATAATCAGCGTTTGTATATCTAACCCTGAATTGTACCCCACATCTTTATAATTAAAAAAAATTTTTTTAAAATAAATAAATCCTGGTGTTCACTACAAGTCTTTCTCAAACTAGGAAACAATGGCAGGGAAACAAGTTAGTTCCAGTGTAGTATTTTTGTTCTAGTGTTCACTATGCAAGGGGAGAACCCCCAAATCATTGGAAGTATCTTTTGGAGCATGGGCCCTTTGTAGTACACTTGGAATTTGTTCCTACAGATCAAACGATCAACTAGTTTTTATATAGAAGTCTTGGGAAGGTTGCATCATTATTTGTGGAAGAAATGTCTGAATTGTGACAAACAGGTGACTGGTTCTTCCATCATGACAATGCATCTGCCATACTGTGCTGAGTTTTTGACCAAAAATGACATGACCCCTGTGACCTGCCCTCCTTTTTCACCCAGTCTTATCCCAAGCAACTTTTTTTGTTTCTCCAGGTGACAAAAGTCCTCAAAGGGAAACATTTTGCTGATGTGAAAGACATAAAACAAAAAATGTCAGAAGCACTAAAAGTCATCAAAATGGACAAGTTCAAAAACTGTTTGAGCAGTGGAAAAAGCATCTTGATAGGTATATTGCATCAAATGGAGACTACTTTGAAGGTGACAAACTTAAACACATAAGAATGCATAATTTTTAATAAATAAGTTCTAGTGTTTCTTTGCAGTCCCTTTGTACTCTTCCCCAGAACGGAAAGCAATCACAGGCTAAGACTTAAGTTCCAGTTCATAAGAAGTAGGTATAACGCTACCAATGAACATCTGAAAAAACGGAAAGAGGTAGTTGTCTTTTCAAATGTGCAGGCATCAGTGTAAAGGTGCAAGGATTGTGAAAACTCAGGAAAATGTAACACCACCAAATGGAACCAACATAGTTCCAGCAATGGACCCAGAAGAACTGAAGATCTATGAAATGTCTGACAGAGAATTTAGATTAATCCTCTTAAAGAAGATCAAGGAACTACAGAAAAAGGTAGATAAAAATCTAAATAAAATTTGGAAAACAATCTAGGAACAAAATGAGAAACTTGACAAAGAAGTGGAAATAATTTTTTAAAAGAAATTATAAAAATAAAGAATGCAATAATTAAACTAAAAAAATGCAATAGAAAACTTTAGCTGCAGATGTGATCAAACAGAGAAAAGAATGAGGAAGCTTGAAGAGAAAACATGAAATTACTCAACCAGAGGAACAAAAAGAATAAAGAATCCAAAAGAGTGAAGAAATCCTATGAAGATTAGGAGGAACCACCAAATGAACTAATTTCCACATAATTGGAATTTCTGAAGGGGATAAGAGAGAAAAAGGCCCAGAAAGTACATTTAAGAAAATAATAGTTAAAATGTTCTCAAATCTGGAAAAAGACAACAGCGTTCTCATTCAGGAAGCTCAGAGGTTACTTGTCAAATTCAACTCAAAGAGAAATTTTTCATATAATAATAAGTTTGCAAAAATCAAAGAGAAAGAATACACAAAGCTTCCAGAAAAAAAATCACATTCAACAGAGCCCAATATGACTTTCAGTTGATTTCTTAGCCGAAATCCTACAGACCAGGAGATAATGGGATGCTGTATTCAATTAACTGGAGGAAAAAAAAACTGTCGGTAGGAATATTCTACCCAGAAAACTATCCTTGAAACAAACACAAAGGAGAAAAGCTGAGGGAGTTCATCAACACCAGAACTGTCTTACAAGAAATGTTAAAGGCAGTTCTTCAGTCTGAAAGATATGAATCTTAATGTGTAACAAGAAAACATATGAAGATAAAAGTAAGAGAACAAACAAATGCAGAATATTCTAATACCGTAACTGTGGTAAGTAAACCACCTATATGAAGGTATGAAGACTAAAAGACAAAATTATTAAAAACAGCAATAACTACAAAAATTGATTAAGAGTTAGGCAATATAAAAAAATGCAAATTGAAATATCAAAAGGTCAAAATGTGTGAGTGTTAAAATGTAGTTTGTTTTTAATACTTTTTTCTTTGTGATCAAAGTTAAGTTGTAGTTTGTTTAAAATAGCCAGATATAACTACAAGTTGTTTTTTGCACTTCTCATGGTAGCATGAAGCAAAGACCTGTAATACATACACTAAAAATAAGTGCCATGGAAGCAAAACATGCTACTAGAGAAAAATCACTAAATTACAAAAGAAGACAATGGGAGAGGAAAAAAAGCTACAAAACAACCAGAGAACAAGTAACAAGATGACAATAGTAAACCCTTACCTATTAAAAATTATCTTGAATGTAAGTGGATTAATTCTCAAATTAAAAGACATACAGTGGCTGAATAAATTTAAAAAACAAGACCAACTACAGGCTGTTTATAAGAAATGCATTTCACCTAAAATGACAAGCACAGAATGAAAATGAAGTGATAGAAAAATGTATTACATGCAAAATAGAAACCAAAAAAAGAGCAGGAATAGTTACACCAGATAAAATAAACCTTAAGAACAGTAAAAAAAAAAAAAAAAAAAAAAAAAAAAGGGGCCATTATAAAATTATAAAAGGGTCAATATAGCAAGAAAAACAAAAATTGTAAATATAAATGCAACCAACAATGGGGTGCACAAATTAATAAAAATTAAAAAACAAAAAGAAAGAGAGTGATTGCA
>CAUYQG010187578.1:0-12161 GCA_963574415.1 Tarsius wallacei
GAGGGGAAGGGAGATGGGATTAACGGTACTCAATATCTGTCTGGGGATGAGGAGACACCTCTTATCAACAAGGGTGCCTGAACGAAGCATATTTGTATACCTAACCCTTAACTGTACCCCACAATATCATAATAAAAATTACTGACTATTAAAAAAAGAATAAAACAATCTCATCAGAAGTGGGCACATAGGAGGGCTCCCCAAAATATTCAAAAAAAAAAAAAGAAACATGTCTACCGAAAAGCTATGTGTGAATATTAATGGAAGCATTACACATAATAGGCAAATAACAGAAATCCAACTATTCTATGAATAAACAAAATGTGGTCTACATATAATGAAATATTAATCGGCCATAAAAAGAAAAAAGTAGTAATTCATGCTGCACCATGGATAAACTATGAAAACATTAATCTGGGTTAAAGAAGCCAGTCCCAAAAAGCACCTATTGCATCATTCCATTTATATAAAATGTCCAGAATGGACAAAACCATAGAGATAGAAAGTAGATTAGTGAATGCTAATAACTGGGAGTGAGGGAGTTGGGAGAGACAGAAAATATGTACAGGATTTCTCTTTGGACTGATGTAATCGTTCTGGATTTATGTAGAGGTGATGATTGTCTAACACTGTGAATGTGCTAAAAATAACCTAATTGTATATTTTTAAATGGATAATTTTATGGTATATGAATTATGTTTTAATAAAAATATAAATATATGAACATATGAGGTGGACTCCCAAAAAGAAGTATTTTTTGTAGGGTGGGTCCCTTAAAGTACAGGTTTCCCCCACTAGGTAAGTGTTCTAGGAACCCATCAGCATCAGTGTATCAGCTAACATTGTTGTGAGAAGCTGTATTTGGTTTCAGTAAATTTTTTTTGAGGGGGGGAGATTCTTTCAAGGCATTTGCCAGTTTCACTATGGGTGATTTATGAGCACACATGCCCACACCGTGCTGAGTGTTCAGTAGTTTTCGACCAAAAACAGCAGGATCCCCCCATGTCCCACCCTTTCTATTCACCCAATCTCACTCTGAGAGACATTTTTTCTTTCCCAGAAGTAAAAAAAGTCCTCAAAGGGAAACGTTTTGCCAATGTGGAAGAGGTGAAAAAAAAAAACAGCAGAAGACATCAAAATGGCGAAGTTCAAAAACTGTTTTTAGCAGCGTACAAAGCGTCTAGATAGGTGTATTTTCAATTCAAACCAGTCAATTTTGTGGGGGTGGTAGGGTATTCTTTGGTTTTAGAATATTCCTAAAGAATTAACACTCACTTTGGCCCAATAATTATAATGCAGGGGCTTATCATAAATTTATGTTTACTCAAGTCCACAAAGATACACAAAGATAAGTAAGAAGTGTTCATTGTCACCTTGTTTCTAAAACCAACCAACCAAACAGCTAACAACAGAAAAACAAAACAAAATTAAACAGTACAAAACTCAAAAAGAGTAAATTATTTTAAAATTATGGAACTCTTTAAAAATAATTTTTGTGTAGCTATATTAAGGTAAATTATTTCTACACATATCTATAATATAGAGAAAAATTTAAGACAATTTTAAGTGATGAAAGCAACTTGTCAAGCAAGTACTCCTTATTTTATTTAAATAATATTTGCACATATCATTTGTATTAAAACTATATGATATGAAAAATATCTAAATTTATACTGATTTACATAAGTAACTGAATAAATAAATTAGTACATGAATAAATATATAAGTAAGATAGAGACAGCTTCTTCTAACAGATAAATTCTAATTAGCAAATGTGGAAGAAAAGACAAATGAAAATTACTATTAGTGAAATGCTACAATAATTAACAGTTGTTACGAGCAAGATTAACCAAGGGAAACTAAAATTAATAAGTAAAATTTGAAGGTATTCCCCCAAAGTATTTGTGAATTACAAAAGAAAATACAGTAACTTTACCATGGAGAAATCCAACAGAGAAAACCTTAGCTATATTCTTAAGTTTAACATATTCAGTGATGAGAAGTATTGCCCCAACGTCCCTCCCGACCTGATGCATCAAAGAGAGCACAATATCAATTTTGTAGTATTCTTGCAAAAAGAAAAAAAGATAACCTCAATATAATCAAGAGAAAACATCAGATAAACCAAAATTGGAGGTTATTCTATAAATAACTGAGCAATATATTTCAAAAGCATCAAGGTCATGAAAGACAAATAAAGATTGAGGACAGATGCAACTGGGAATTTTGAGTTGGATCTTGCATAACAGAAAAAAGACATAAGTAGAAAAACTGGTGAAGATTGAATGAAATTGTTATATAATATTAGTATACCAAAGTTGCTGGTTTTGATAATTATACAATGGTTATGCAAGCGTCTATATTAAGAAAGCTGGGTGAAGGGTATATGGAAACTCCCTGTATTATTTTGGCAACTTTTTTTGTAAATCTAAAATTATTTCAAAATAAGTTTTAAAACAAAGGTGTATAGCATAGTACAATATTATATAAACTATGTGGATTTGCATTTTTGATGTAAGAGATAGATAACAAAATGCACCATTTAAGCATTTTTGTGCTGTAAAATTCAGTGAACTTTAGTACATTTATAGTGTGGTACAACCTTCACAACTAATTCTAGAACATTTTCATTACCCCACAAGGAAACTGTATACCTATTAAGCAGTCATTCTCCATCCTCCTCTCCTCCCAGCCCTTGGAAACCACCGATCTTTTCTAGGATTTACCTATTCTTTTGATTTCATATAAATAGAACCATACAATAGATAGCTTTTTGAGTCTTTCGCTCAACTCTTAGGTATATGCCTAAAAGAATTGAAAATAGATATTCAAACAAAAACTTGTACACTAGTGTTCATTAGCAACATTATTCATAATGTCGAAGAAGTGAAAACAATCCAGATAAATGGATAAGCAAATTGTAGAATCATCACATAATAGAATATTGCTAAGCCATAAAATGAATGCTTCAATGTGGATGAAACTTGGAAATATTTTGGTAAGCCTACTTGTATTTTTGAAAGCATAATACACACATATGCTTCAAGGTTTTATGTAGTATGAACAATTAAGTGAAACTGCCAGAACTGTAGAGTAGAACAGGATCTTAAAAATAACTTAACTCATAGTTGATTTGATTTTTGTAGGTAGAACAACTGAAATAAAGAATAAAACCACATAAAATTTCTGTGTGGTTGTGTGTATTTGTCTTTAAGAGAACAAATATAACAGCATGAATAGTAGGCACACATTTGTGCAAAATAGTTACTTTTTAGTATGTGTAAAAAATTCATTAATGCATAATTACTAAAAGTTTAAAATATGTGATATTAAATTTAATTCTATTGCCATGGATTTATCCAATATGAGAATTCACACAAGTACAAAAAAGACACACTGCTATACAAAAAATACAAGACTATTTACTATTTTTAAAATTTGTTTTTATATATGCATTTATATATTTATCTTTTTTAAATGTAAGAGAGAGTACATATATGGTCATGTTTTCCTAGAAAATGTCCAAAAAGCTATACAGAAAGTTGTTAACACTGATTACTTCTGGGGCATTGGAAAAGAGGTAGGAATACAAAAAAGAATTTTTATATTACCTCCCTCTGTGTTTTTTTCCTTTTCTTTTGTTGTGAGAATGATTTATTTTTATCTCTCCTCACTTTTGGGAATGGCATGTAACTTCTTCCATTCTTCCACACCTGTTCAGTTACATTGCCCGTTCCTTTGAAATATAATCTCAATACTATCAGTCGTTCCAAATGTTCCAAGGAAGTTTCCAGAGTACACAATTCAGAAGAACGGCAATGGAAAGATTCTCATAGTACAATATTTGTCTGTTACCATAATCTTTAAAAAGGCAATCACATTTCCAAAAATGAAAACAGATGCAAATGTATACGCAGTTGGAACTGAAACATAAGCATGTGTTCAGAGTCCACGAATACGTTCTTTTTTCCTCCTTAGACATAGTTTAACGATGTGATCTTTTCAGCTTTCAGAAGAGCAACAGCTGAGATTCCAGCTTAATCCTTAGGTAACAACTCCCATTGAGGCCAGTTGGGACTTTGCCTAGTGTTTTATGCAGGGATTTCTGCATTATGGAGTGTTTGTGGGGGGAGCAAAGGGAGTACAATAATAGCCTACAGACGTAGTACTTACCTGAATGAACTGGCTGCTTGGAATATTTGTTGTAAAACTGCTTAATCCTTTCAATACCAGTGGTTTTTATAGGATCTCAATATTTCAGAGCTGTAAAGATAATTAGGGAATATCAAATCCAGGCACCTTTTACAAATATATGTGTCCCTAGGAGAGAGGAGAGTGGGGGCATTTGGCAACATACTGGGTACTTGGTTCACTATCAGGGGGAGGAGGAGGGCAGCTAGAAATCATATATATATCTATATAGATATATAAAAACTGCAATCAAAAGGGAAACAATTTTCTGAAAATGACAATTTTAGTTGTTTTTGTTTCATACTTTAGAAAACATACATATATTTTTTTCCACACTTGAGATAGCAACTAAAAGGAAGGTTAATCTGGGTTTTTACTAACTTATCTTCTCAGAGGTTCTAAAACCATGGTTCTCTCGAACATCATCATCAGCATCACCCGGGGCTTATTACAAATGCGAGCTCTGAATTAGAAAACATGGAAATAGGGGCTTAAAATCTGTTTTACAACCACTGGGGAAAGGGGAAGCTATTTAGTAAATGGTGCTGGGAAAACTGGCTGACCACATGCAGAACATTGAAACAGGACCACTATCTATCACCATACATAAAAATTAACTCTAAATGGATCAAAGACCTAAACGTAAAACCTCATACTATAAGAATCTTAGAAAATGCAGGAGACATGCTTATGGAAGTTGGAACTGACAACCAATTCCTGATCAAAACCCCAAATGCCTGTACTATAAGAGATAAGATAGAAAAGTGGGACCTCATCAAACTGACAATGTTCTGCAAAGCAAAAGAAACCATCAAGTGAGCAGGGAGACAGCCGACAGAATGGGAAGACATATTTGCTAACTGTATATCTGACAAAGGCCTAACATCTAGTATCTATGAGGAGCTCAAACATGCCAAAAGGAAAAAACCAAACAGCCCCCCAAAGTGGGTAAAAGACATGAATAGACACTTCTCAAAAGAAGATATACAGGCAGCCAACAGACACATGAAAAAGTGCTCAGCCTCACTCGTCATCAGAGAAATGCAAATCAAAACTACACTGAAATACCACCTAACCCCTGTAAAAATGGCCATCATTAATAAAACAAACAACAACAGATGCAGAGAAAAAGGAACGCTTCTACACTGCTGGTGGGAATGCAAACTACTGCAATCTCTTTGGAAGACAGTGTGGCAATTTCTGAAAGAACTAGAAATTGACCTTCCATATGACCTAGCAATCTCCCTATTGGGAATATACCCAAAGGAACTCAAGTCATTCTACCAAAAAGATACCTGCACATGCATGTTTGTTGCAACTCTATTCACAATAGCAAAAACATGGAACCAACCATGCTCCCCATCAAAACTGGACTGGATAAAAAAATGTGGTACATGTACACAATGGAATATTATGCAGCCAGAAAGAAGGACAAACATATGGACTTCATAGCAACTTGGATGCATTTAGAGTCTAGTCTATCATACTCAATGATCTATCACAGAAACACAGAAACAAGGAACAGAGTACCATATGTTCTCACTCATAAGCAGACCTTGAACAATTATCATAATACTATAAGAAAGAGACTGGCAGTAGTGGGGAACTGCCAGGGAAAGGGGGTGGAATTGGCAGTTGAGGGAAACTGCTAGGGGAGGGAGGGACACACCTCCTCGACAAGGGTATCTGCATAATGAACATTTGTATACCTAACCCTGAATTGCACCCCACATCTTTAACATAAAGAAAAAAAATCTGTGTTTTAATAAGGCTCTTGGGTGATTGTGATGCAGACTCAAATTTTTGGATTTTAATTATTAATTATAAACTATCATTTATTATATATCTGCTGTGGGTCAAGATATTTTAGGTTCTTCAATGCATATTATCTCATTGAATCCTTATAGTGAGATGTGTTATTGACTTAAGTTTGGGAGTTACTTAAGGCCAAATAGTTGGTCTCTAAACTACGATGTGGGTTAACTCTATAATTTTTTTCTGTAATATTCCTCCACCTGACCCACTTACATACTGTACTTGCTACTCTAGCACTGCTTCCAGGTTCCTTATACCTGCATTTACATGTAATGGTGAGTCAAACACTCAAGTTTGAATTTAATCTCCCACTGTGTGACTTTAGATAGATCTTCTCCCCTTTTTGAGTTTCAGATTTTAATATGCTAATCATCATGGACATGCAAATCAAAATCACAATGAAATATCATGTCACTCCAGTTAGAATGGCTATTATCAAATAGAAAAAAAATGACAAATGCTGGTGAGGATGCAAAGAAAGGGGAATATTCCTACACTGTTGGTTTTAATGACAGTGTTTGGTGGTATCTCATTGTAGTTTTGATTTGAATTTCCCTGATGATTAGTGAGGCTAAGCATTTTTTTAAATGTCAAAAAAAAAAAAAAAAACCCAAACCCAAAAGGTGTTAGTGAAGCTATGGATCAAAGTGAACACTTCTACACTGTTGAAGGAGGTGTAAGCTAATTCAAGCTTTGTGGAAAGCAGTGTGGCATTTTCTCCCAGAACTAAAAACTGAGTCACCATATGACCCAGAAAACCTACTTCTGGGAATATGCTCATAGGAGCATAAATTTCCCTACCTACAGCATATGTTTATTGCAGCACTATTCACAATAGCAAAACCTGGAAGGAAACCAGATGCCCATTGAAAGTGGATTGGTTGAATAAATGTGGTATTTATACATGATGGAATACTATGCAGCCATAAAGAACAAAATCATGTCCTTTGCAGCAACATGGATGCAGCTTGAGACCATGATTCTAAGTGAACTATCACAGAAACCAAAAGCTGAATACCACAAGTTCTCTTTCATAAGCAGTTCCTAAATATTGGGCATGTGATCACAAAGGCAGGAACAACAAACAGTAGGCACTGCTAAAGAAGAGAGGAAGGAAAGTGTTATAAGGGCACATAACCATTTATTGGGTACCACTTCCCCAACAAGGGGAGTGAGGGTTCACTAGAAGCCCAAACCTCACTGCAATTTACTTATGTAACAAATCTTCACATGTACCCTGCAACTCTAAAATAAATTTAAAAATAAAAGTACATTTTAAAAAGAACTCTCAAATCTCAACAGTTAAAAAATGCAATTAGCATGTAGGCAAAAGACATGGAAAAACTTTTAACTAAGGAGGATATACAGACGGCAAATAAACACGTGAAATATGTTCAACATAATTAGCAATGAGGGAAATGAAATTAAAACCACACATATTGGAATGTTAAAATATGAAAGTGACAACATCAAATGCTAGTAGGGATGCAAAGAAACTGGATCATTCATACATTAATGGTAGGAATGTAAAATGGTATAACCATTCTGAAAAACAGTTTGTCAGTTAATTACAAAACTAAATGCTTGTTATATGACCCAGCCATTATATTCTTAGGCATTTATTTCAGATAAACAAAAACTTATGCTCATAACAGCTTTATTTGTAACAGCCAAAAGATGAAAACAGATTTTATAACCTTCAGTGGGTGAATAGTTAAACAAACTGTGATACACCTATACTATGTATTACCACTCGGCAATAGAAAGGAATGAACTATTGAAACATGTGACAACTTGGATGACTGCAGGAAATTATGCTAAGTTTCTTTTTTAATCTTGTCCCCAGACATCACAAACTGTATGATTCCATTCATATATATTATTGAAATGACAAAGTTGTAGAGATGGAGAAGTTATCAGTGGTTGTTGGAGAGTAAAGGTAGGTAGGTGGGAAATAAGTTGGTATGGTTATACTATTTCCTACACAACATACTTTTGGGATGCCATAAAGACCTCCCTACCCCGTGACCACCAACCATTTCTGAAACAATCAATCAGTAAGTACATATTAAGTACTGTTGTAACTGAGTAGAGAACCCATTGGATTGAAAGGTGGGGCCTGAGTGCTCAGTGCACAAACTTGGGCAAGTTCTGTCCTCATTTTTTGGTTATCAGTATCAAGAGATTATGTGACATAGTGTCTAAGCTCCTTGCTGCTTCAAATATTCTGTGAATATGTTTAATCAGTGATTTCTCTATTGTTTCAGGTTGTAAACAGGCATCTACCCTAAATGAGCAATTAAAAAAAAACACACAACTAAACTTGCATGGTTAAAGCTCAGAGTTATAATCAAAGAACATTCAGAAGAAAGTCAATCTTATAAATGGTCAATGCTTTGCACAAGCATTATTTTGCTGTAAGATGATTGGGCATTAACAGTAAAGGAGTTAGAAAGACCAAAATACAATCTTTACATTGCTCTCGGGGTTGCTCTGCTCACACTTGTGCTATTTTGATCACTTAGATAAGAGCTAAAGTCGAAGCAGCTTTGGGGGGGGGGTTCAAATCTTCTTCTTTACAATTGTCCAGGGAAGAAGAGAGCTAGGGACCAGATATATATCAATTACTCAAAACCCAATCCTCAAGAGAGTAAAAGTATAGGAAGACAGCAGAGAGTTAAAGCACAAGAATTTGTAGTACCCTGGGTAAAGAGTCAGTTAGAAGATGGGAAAAGCTGCTCTGAGTCCATTTAGGTTTTTAACCCAGGTGACTCTAAGTGACCAAGTTAAGATTATGGTGTCTGACAGACTTAAGTTCTGACCTTAGGTCCACTGCTTAATGACTGGATGACCTTAGTAAATGCACTTTATCTCACTGGGTTTTAGTTTCCTCATCTGTAAAAAAAAAAAAAGAATAATAATACTACATGTCACTGTGAGGATTACATGAGACAATATGTACTGAAGCACCTAGCACAGAGTTTGGCCTATAGAGGTACATAACAAATGATGATAACTAAGAGAATTCTTTAAATCCAAGTCTCTCTGATCCACAGGCTGGCTCTCAGGTGTTGGTACATGGGACAGCATAGATAATAGACTCCAGAGAGGTATTTAGGTATTAAGGCATGATGATCCCCCCCCGTTTTTTTTTACTATGGATATCCGAAGATGAACCAGAGAATCCAACACAATTTACACTTCTGGATTTATGTAGAAAGGATGATGAGAGAAAAGCTCTTCTCCTACTTCTTCCTGTAGCCTCTGATGTCCATCCTACCAAAAGCAGTCTAAAAACTGAGCATTTGGTTAAGAAATCAATTTAAAAGGAGAAAGGTAAAAATCTAGTCAGAGAGTTATCAGTAATACATACATTGGTATATAGTCTGAAGCTGCTTTTCTAACATCTAACCCAGAAATTTTCTGGAAATGTGACTTAGTATAAAGAGGGGATAAGAGATCTTCAGTAGCAGGAAAGTCAGGCTTAAGTGAAGCACTTTCATTTTGCTTAAATTCAAGCAATCCCAACAGAGTTTATACATTCCATTTCAGACTCTATTAGTGTTATTCCTCTTTGAATCCAACCTTAACCCTAATTCATCTCTAATCTAAAGGGACTAGAATCAAGTCTTATATTGGTTGACTACCACCATGACCAAAGCAATGTTTTCTTTTGCATGTGGATAATCAGTCTTCCCAGCACCTTTTGATAAATAAAGTTTCCTTTCCCCAATGTTTGTTTTTGTCAGCTTTGTCGAAGATGAGGAGCTAGTTGAAGATCTGTGAATTTATTTCTGGATTATCTATCGTTTTCTACTGGTCTATGTGTCTATTTTTGTACCAGCACCATGCTGTCTTGGTTAAAATGGCCTTGTAGTAAAGTTTAAAGTCTGGACGTGTGATACCTCCAGTTTTTTTTTTGTTTGTTTGTTTGTTTGTTTGTTTTTGGCTAAGGACTGCTTTAGCTATCCAGGATCTTTTTTTTTTTTTTCCTTCCATATGAGTTTCTGTGTTGTCTTTTTTAGGTCTGTGAAAAATGATGCTGGTAATTTGATAGAGATTGCATAGAATCTGTAGACTACCTTGGGTAGAATGGACATTGTGACAATATTGTTTATTACAATCCATCAGCATGTGTTGTTACTCCATTTGTTTGTGTGTGTCATCCTTGATTTCTTAGAGCAATGTTTTGTAGTTCTCATTGTAAAGGTATTTCACCTCTTTGGTTAGATGGATGCCAAGGTGTTTTATTTTTGCGTGTGTGGCTATTATGAATGGGATTGTGTTTTAAATTTGTGTTTCAGACTGCTTGCTACTGGTTATAGAAATGCAACGTTTTTTGTGCATTGATTTTGTATCTTTTTTATTATAAAGAAGTAGGGTACAATTCAGGGTTAGGTATACAAACATTGATTATGGGAGTACCCTGGTTGATGAGATATGTCCCTCCCTCCCCCAGCAGTTTCCCTCAACTGCTAATCACAAACCCCTCCCCTGACAGTTTCCCACTACTGCCAATCCCTTTCTTATAGTATTATAATTGTTCAAGGCCCACTAATGAGTGAGAACATATGGTACTCTGTGATAAATCACTGAGTATGATCAACTCTAAATCCATCCAAGTTGCTGCAAAGTCCATATGTTTGTCCTTCTTTATAGCTGCATAATATTCCATTGTATACATGTACTACATTTTTTTTTTATCCAGTACAACTTTGATGAGCAACATGGTTGGTTCCATGTTCTTGCTATTGTGAATAGAGCTGCAACAAATATACGTGTGCAGGTATCTTTTTTTTGGAATGATTGAGTTCCTTTGGGTATATTCCCAATAGGGTAATTGCTGGGTCATATGGAAGGTCAATTTCTAGTTCTTTCAGATATCGCCACACTGTCTTCCAGAGAGGTTGCACTAGTTTGCATTCTTACGAGCAGTGTAGAAGCGTTCCTTTTTCTCTGCATCGGCGCCAGCATCTGTTGTTGTTTGTTTTATTAATGTTGGCCATTCTTACTGGGTTCAGGTGGTGTCTCAGTGTGGTTTTGATTTGCATTTCTCTGATGATGAGTGAGGCTGAGCACTTTTTCATGTGTATGTTGGCTGCCCGTATTTCTTCTTTTGAGAAGTGTCTATTTATGTCTTTTGCCTACTTTTTAATAGGGCTGTTTGTCTTTATCCTTTCGGTGCATTTGAGATCCTTGTAGATCCTAGGTGTTAGGCCTTTGTCAGATATACAGTTGGCAAATATTTTTTCCCATTCTGTGGACTGTCTCCCTGCTGTCTTGATGGTTTCTTTTGCTTTGCAGAAGTCTGTTAGTTTGATTTTGTATCTTAAGAGTTTACTGGCCATTGCCTTGCTGGACTCTGGTTGGCTGTGTGCTCCTTGAGCCATGGCTGGTGCCATGCTTCCTGGATTTGGACTCCTCCCCTACCTTGGGGAGGTGAATCTTCTCTTCCTCTCTCTCTGATTTACTTTCTAAATAAACTGTATTCTCTAATCTATCCTCTGTGCTTGTCTCTGAGTTTTGGCCACCTTTCCAATCTGTGAAAGTTGAATAATAAACTTTCCTTCTTTCTACTTTCAAAAAAAAAAAAAAGGAAGAATTTACCAAAGTCATTTATCAGTGTGAGGAGGTTTTTGACAGACTCTCTAGGTTTTCTAAGTATACAATCATATTATCTGCCAAGAGGGATAATTTAACTTTATTCCTATTTGGATACCTCTAATTTCTTTCTCCTGCCCTATTATTCTATTTAGAACATCCAGTACTACATTAAATAGAATGAGTGAGAGTGGGCTATCTTGTCTTGTTCCATTTTTTAGGGGGAATGCTTCCAGCATCTTCCCATTAAGGATCATGTTGACTGCAGGTTTGTCATAGATGGTTCTTATTATTTTGAGGAATGCTCTTTCTTTTTTTTTTTATTGTGGTATTGAGGGGTACATTTAAGGGTTAGGTACACAAATATGTCTCATTCAGGCACCCTTGTTTGTAAGAAGTGTCCCCCCATCCCCAGACAGGTATTTACTGCCATTGATTGCTTCCCCTATCCCTCCCACCCCCCCATTGTTTCCCACCACTGTCAGTCATTTTCTTGTGGTAATACGTTGGGTGATCAAGGTCTACTATATGAGTGAGAACATGTGATACTCAGT
>CAUYQG010187579.1:0-10648 GCA_963574415.1 Tarsius wallacei
TCATGTGACAGCTGCATGAAAGCTTCCTGGTGATACACAGCAGTGAACTTGTGCTCCACCATTCTTTTAGCACTTTGTTTTAATTCCTCACAACTGAAGAGATCAGCAAAACTCAACAATCGCACACAATTCTCTGCATTAATTTTTTTAATTAAATATTCTCGACAACGTTGTAACACATCTTCTACCTAAAATGAGAAGAATAAAAAAGACAGACTGGTAAGAGCATGATAGACACATTTTACTTTTATGTAAGACACAGGTATATTAATCAGATTCCAATGCTGTAGTTTTTATTTTCAGATACATGTGATTGGGTTAAGAGATAAGCTCTTCCAGTAACAATAAAATTAGAAGCCTATGGATAATTTTGCATTACTTTTTTCTGCCCAGTGGCCTACTTAACTGTTCTATTTAAGAACCAGAAGTATGAGGTAAGTGGATTGCCTGAGCCCACGGGTTCGAGACCTGCCTGGGCAACTTGGCAAGACCTCATCTCTACAATAAAAATAAAAAAGAAAAAAAAAGAACCAGAAGTATGACATTAAATAGGCACTTAACTAAATAGCCTCGAGAGATAGGTAAAGAAATTCATGCATAAGTCATACTTTTCTAGACTTAAAATCAGAAAAATATGCACAATAAGGAACAGTAGTACAGTAGTTATCACTTGGCACTCTTATCTAGAGAGGTAAGATAACAAATCAAAGAAAGGAACAGGCTAGGCACGGTGGCTCAAGCCTATAATCCCAGCACTTTGGGAGCCCGTGGGTTCAAGACCAGTCTGGGCAACATGGTGAGACCTTGTCTCTGCAACAAATAAAAAAATTAGCTGGGCGTGGTAGTGCACGCCTGTAGTTCCAGATACTTGGAAGGCTAAGGTGGAAGGATCGCTGGTGCCCAGCAGGTTGAGGCTGTGGTGGCCAGGAGTGTGCCACTGTACTCCAGCCTGGGCTACAGAGTGAGACTTCAACTAAAAAAAAAAAAAAAAAAAAAAAAAATCAAAGGAACAGTAAATACATTTGTGCACAGTTATAAACTACCTACACTTAAATGACCCTTCTTGGCCATTCTAAGCTCCTTAGATTTTTTTTCTTTTTTTAAAATTTTGAATCAGGATCTCACTCTGACACCAGGCTAGAGAGCAGTGGCAAAAACACAGCTCACCACAGCCTCAACCTCCTGGGTTCAGGTGATCCTTATGCCTCAGACTCCCAGATAGTAGTTGGGACTACAGGCACACACCACCATACCTGGCTAATTTTTTCTTTTTTTTTTTTTTTGTGGAGACAAGATCTCACTATGTTGCCTAGGTTGGTCTCAAACTCCTGGGCTCAAGCAATCCTCCTGCCTTGTCTTTCCAGAGTGCTGGGGTGCCAGACATGAGCCACTACACCTGGCAGTTTCTTCTTAAGAAGGAAAGGTAGATCTCAGTAGAATTAGATGTATTACCTACTATTTTTATTCTGCATCACAGTGGGTAACCAGAAGTTGTTTACATTGATAAGTCAGGTTGCTTGGATTTAAAACTTAAATTGGCCAGTCAGTACCTGTATGATACTAGGCAGGTAGCTTCAACTCTCTAAACTTCAGTTTTCTCTTGTATAAAATGAGGAAATAATAATTATCTACCTCAAATGAGTCCTGTAAGGATGAGAATCTATATATAGCATTAGTACAGTATCTGGCACATAAACACATGATCACTTCATGTCGTTAATAGTGAAAGTCATGTTGGTAGTCATGAAATGCCCCATCTCAGGCTTGCCAGGGCAACTTGGTCCAAGAGGCAAAATCCTGTTTTGCATTTGAGCAAGCATATGCATACAGCTTTCATTAACATGTCAGAAAAAAATCTTAAGGAATGATGCTAACATATACAGTAACGAAGTATTATGGAATCCAAATGCCTTGAAATTTCTCAATGTTTAGTTTAGCTCCTGGCTTTGAAAAATAGTAATGAAAATTTGCAAGCTATAGAAACACAGTGCTCACAGTAAGCATTTCACGCTTTCAAGTTTGGATTTAGGATGTGAACACCTCTGATTCTAAAGTACCAGTAAGCTACCCTGGCCTTAGTATCCCCAGAGCTGTAGACAAAGTAACACAATAACAATTTTATAGGAAAAAGGAATACAGGTTGAGCATCCCTAATCTGATCATTCAAAATTCAAAACTTTTTGAGGCGCTGACATGATCCTCAAAGGAAATGCATAAAGCATTTTGGATACTGAGTTCTGGTTTCCAGAGTTATATCCAGATGTAGAAGAAATTCAACCAGTGTCATTCACATTAATTCAGCACACATTTATGAAGTATCTAACAAGGCATCATGAACTGTGCTCCCCAAATTTAACCTTTGGTCTGAAGGTTCTCCCTTTGGAGAAACTTTGTTTCTGAACACAAAGTGTCATTCTAAAACAGGGAAAGAAATGAGGAAAAAACTCTCATATACCCCTTAAAAATTAAAAAGGGAACATAAGGGGAAAATACAGAATAAAACAGCTTATCGCACATAAATCTATCAATTATCACTCATTTTATTTTATTTAGATACTTTTCCTTAATTGCTCAATATGGTCACAAAACCATTATAAATATTTAAGTATGATCATCTCCATAAGAATCAAGTTTTCTGTGATGAGTAAGACCATAAAAAATTAGTACATCTGGCTGGGCAGAGTGGCTCAGACCAGCACTTTTGGAGGCCGAGGCACTTTGGTTAGAGACCAGCCTGGGCAGCATGGTGAGACCTCGTCTCCACAATAAATCAAAAAAATTAGCTGGGTGTGGTAGCACACACCTGTATTTCCGACTACTTGAAAGGCTGAGGGGGAAGGATCGCCTGAGCCCAGCAGGTCGATGCTGGGGTTGCTGTGAACGTGCCACCGCACTCCAGCCTGGGCGACGGAGTAAGACTCCAACTCAAAAAAAACAAATGTTTCTTCACAAAATAAACCATATAATAAACCAATAGGCCACAACTCATATATAACTGAAGGGAAAAAAATGCTCACCTGCAGGAAGCAAGCCGTTTCATAAAGCTGTTCTACAGTGCTGTCATTTATTGCCAAGTTACCCGTGTATGCATAAGTTATTATTATCTGTAAGGTGGCGGCATCCACATTCCTTAGGTGTACATGTGTCTGTTTGCTTTCACTTAGTCCACTCATGAACATGGCCCTAGAGTAGAGAAGGGGAAAACAAAATGTAAGGCTTTAGTGTAAAACAAATGTAGAGTTAAAAAGAAAAACTAGACAACAAGGGAAGTTTTATTTAGGGTATTTACTTGGTGACACTTCTGAGGAAGACAACAGATAAGCATACAATTCAGTGCCAAAGATATACCAGATTATTCTACTATGCCATTTTGAGTGAAAATATCAAAATTCCATTTATTCCTTATAGTCATACAATGAAAAAATATTCAGCAATAAAAAAGAACTAAGTGTTGACATATACTTAACATAAATGAACCTCAAAAATATTATGCTTAGTGAAAGAAGCCAGATATAAAAGACCATATCGTGTATGAGTCCATTTACATGAAATGTCCAAAAAAGGAAAACACAGAGACAGAAGGTAGATCAGTAGTTCCCTAGAGCTGTGTGAGAGAATGGGGACTATAAAAAGGCACAAAGTGATGGAATTCAGATTATGAAAATGGTTGTACAACTCTGTAAATATACTAAAATTCATTTAATTGTACTTAAAATAGGCCGATTTTATGTTATGTAAATTATATCTCAACAAAGCTGTTAAAAATTTATTTACTCAATTTCCTAAAAATACGGAGGACACTTTTAAAAACCTATTATATACAGGAAACTATGCCGGAAAGGCAACTGGTATTGTGGAGAATACAGAGTGCCCATATATAGGTAAGAGATGAACATTACTGAACGTGTAAGAGAGGAAACCTCCTGTGAGTAGTGATCAAGAGTGGGCATCACAACAATCACTAACGTGGACCCCTCAAAGACAAGGAGTTGAGGAAGGCATTCAAAATGGATACACCAGGGTAGACCATAAGAACCGTTTGTTCAAGGGACATAGCTGAATATAAAGGCTCACACAGGATACCAGAAAATGAATTGGAGAGATGAATAGCAGTTAGATCACAGAAGGCCTTAACATGAGACAAAGGAGCCTGAGCTTTTCCTTGTAGATAATGGGGAAGACTGAAGGGTTTCCAGCCTGGATTCAGCATGACAAAATGTAACTGTAGGGTGAATACTCTATACCGAGAGACCTTAGGAGCCAAAGGCTGGAGACAGGAAACCTGGTTATGAGGCTACAGCAGGAGAGCTAATACAGAGAGGTAAGAAGAACCTGAGCTAGGGTAGCAGAGATGGAATGAAAAACTATTTCAAAGAGCCGTAAGATCGGGTGATTTTTTAACATAAGGAATGTGACAGAGTAGGAAGTTGGCAGGGAAGAGTCAAAGCTACCTGTTTATTTTCAAGTACTTGAAGAAATATTAACCATTAAGAGAAAATTTAGGCTAGGCATAGTGGCTCACCCCTGTAATCCCAGTACACTTGGAGGCGGAGGCGAGAGAATTGCCTGAGCCCAGGAGTTCAAGACCAGCCTGGGCAATTTGACAAGACCTCATCTCTACAATAAATCAAAAAATCAGCCAGGCACATGCCTGTAGTTCCAGCTACTTGGAAGACTGAGGTGGAATAATCACCTGAGCCCAGCAGTGGCCATGAGCGTATCACTGCACTCCAGCCTGGGCAGAGTGAGACTCTGACTAAAAAAGAGAGAGAGAGAAATTACAAAGCCAAGAAGGAAAGTTAATTCTAGCAAAAAGGCAAGTTAAACTTTGGTATTATTTGACTTGAAGTAAGGGTAGTTGAGTCAAATAGAAATAATATAATAATCAGTTAAAAATCAGTGTAACACTGGAGGTCAGGCATTATATAGTGGACCATGATTCATTTATAAAATGACATGCAGTCAAAGTTATGAGAGGGAGACTAAAAAGCTATATAAAAAAAAAAAAGACCCCACTCAAAAATCCCAACGATCAACCTGAGGTAGAGTTTGATTAGGATTAAAAAAGAGCAATGACAAGTTGAAATAGATTCAGCAGAGAAATATGAACCAGATCACACAATGTATGAACAGCACAGTGCAAAGAAACAATATTTCTTCAGAAAATAAACAACATAATAAACCAGGACAAGAGAGGCAAGTATCAAAAATTGTGGAGTCAGGCCAGGTGTGATAACTCTACAAAAAAAATTTTTTTAATTAGCTGGGTGTGGTGGGTTGCGCCTGTAGTCCCAGCTACTGGGGAGGCTGAGATGGCAGGATCACTTGGACCAGAAGTTCAAGGTTAGAGTGAGCTATGATTGTGTCACTGCACTCCGGTCTAGGTGACAGAGTGAGACTCTGTCTCAAAAATCAAAAAACCGTGGAGTCAAGGAATCAACACTTCAAAAGCAACGAAGTAATCACTAGTGACTTCCGGTATAGCCCCAAATGATCAGTAATTATCAGCTATATTCCAGGCAGATAGGGAGCAGAACTTAAGGTCAACCAGGGTAGTTGATAACTTCCTCCTGAAGGATGCAGGAGGGCTACAAATAAATCTGACAGAGTAGTGGATTAGAGCCAGGAAGTGTTCTTGAGAAACATATCCAAACACAACAAGAAACTCTTTAAAAACACCTATTGCAACCAGCTTCACCTGTCTGATGTGCAAAAATAGAAGATAACCACAAAAAACCTGAAAAGAACTGTAAAAGTTCGAAGTAAAAATGCAAGACTTAGAGATCAGGTGGTTTTTATGTTTATTCCAGTAGAAGGCGATGACTTTGGAAAAAGGAGTAGGGCAAGGGAACAGCTGACTATACAGATGACGCTGAGACTGGTTATTCTAGACTATGGATTTGTGACATCAGAATGACAGACTTCAGTGAAGAAATTATACTTCCTGAAGACCTCGGATGAACAGAAGCCTAGTCAATCGAATCATGAAAGTTTTAAAATGACATTTTTAAGAAAGAGCAAATACTAAATTACAGAATGTTGTAATAGGCTGAAGTATCATGTAGAAGTGCTGAGTAATTCTCTCATTTTAGGCCTCAAAACTGTATATATTACCAAGAAATATCAAAACTATTATTCAGACATATCTACTGATTCTTGGTCAGATGGAACTAGTGACTTAAACTACAAAGGAAAAATGTGTCTAGTTTAAAAGGCAAAATTTCTAATAGTAAAGATCTGCAATAGCATTATACATACAGATTTTGAAATCTACAAACCTGAAAGAATCCAGTTGAACAACACTTGGGAAAAGATCAAATTATTACTGTGGAAATACACAATAATCTACCCAGTCCAGAAGGAGGATACACAGCATATGGGAGGAAAAAATATGTTGGGGTTTTCTTCTCATGGATATGAAACTGTCCCAGACACAAGATTTTAATGATAGGTGGCTTTAACCCCAATACACATTGGACTATTCTTTCTACTTATTTAATAAATATAAATATCTGATTTGCTTTAAGGATAATATACAGCTGTTCCTTGGTATCCATGGGGTCAGGTTAAGAGATTTCCCAAACTTGTGCCAGGAGTGGTGGCATGCACATCCACCTGCTCTGGAGGCTGAAGTGGGAAGATCACTTGGGCCTAGGAGTTCAAAGTCGGCCTGGGAAACATAGCAAGACACCCATCTCTTTAAAAAGAAAAAAAAAAAAAGGAGAGGGAGCTAATGAATGAGCCCAACTATTTACTGAACCTGTAACCTCGATTTTGTAATACCACCTGCTAAGACAATAAAGCAAAAACCATATCACAATGATTTGAGAATCTTTTAAATATATAGATTCTAATTACATAATTCAGACCCACTGAATCACAGTATCTGGTTTGAAATCCAAGAATCTCCATTTGTAAAAGTTCCCAAGAGGATTCTGATGACCAACTAGGCTTTAAAACTGTTTGCAAGTAGGCTAAGCTTTCTAATAGACAAGGAAATCAGCACTTGAAACTCCATGAAAAATCCACAGCTTAACCTGAAACAAATATTGTAGGCACAGCGAAGGCAAGTGGCATTTGGGTTTTAGCTTCTGCAATCACTGAGGAATGTGAAGTTTCTATACCTTCGCGTAAAGTAAGTTAGCCCTGAAAGGTCAGATTAAATATGTCCTGTTTATAGCTGCCACTAAAGAGCAGCAACAGAAACTCACTCACTGCTGATCTCTGCTTATGGTGGCTATTATTTGTGGTCCATATTTAATTCACCTTTAGTAATCATGTCCCCTTCAAATATTAAGTAAAATCAACCTAAGGGCAAATAATAAAGCAACTTCTATGCCTTAGCATCTATTCTTCTCATGAAACTTATAATAAAAATGCAAAAGATCATAAAAATGTCAAGTTAAGCTTTATTTATTTGTAATTAGCAAACAATAAGTGAATCAACTTCTAAGTTATGAAGCATAAAGAACACCAACAATGTTATTTAATATTTAAATCTAGCAAGGAGTCTATTAAGGTTAGACAAAAGATATCACAAATTATTATAGTAAAAAAGAAAAAAGACATACATTTTTACAAAGAAAATAAAAGTCTTAACATCACCAATTGTGTGCTTTTCTATACAGTACCAATTTTTTTCCTTAAAAATGATTATGCCTATTGTAACTCCTCAGTTTATAAACAAAAATCAGTTCTCTAAATGTAGTATTTTAAAGTCTCAAAGTACAAATTACTCCATTCATTTGCATTTCCTTCTGCCCCCCCAACATTAAAACTTTACCTTAGTTAATTTCAATACATTTCTTGTGTTTAAATTAAATCTTCATAAAACTTATTTCATCTGTCTTTTACTTACATATGCAAGAATATGATTTGGCAAGTACTACTACATCATCTGAATAGAAAAGCAAAGCACTAAAACACTGAAATTTTTAAAAACTTAAATAACACTTAAAAGAATTTCTATTAAAACATTGAAGTAAGCTAATACATAATTACAGACTAATCAAGATTCAAGTACTTACCTGAAATAAGAGCTACATGTTGCGAGAACCATCTTATGACAAGGGAATTCAGTGCCCTCAACGATTAACACTATGTCAGTAAACAACTGCTGTTCATAAAATAGTTTCAACTGTTCCAACAAGGACACAGCATATTCAGTATTGATCTGCCTCTCGTCTTGAGTGGACATGACTGTATTCCATTAATATCTCCCGGAACAGATTAGAAAAGTCAGTCTTACTGATTGAAGGTCAAGTAAATACTTCAGAAATAAAGGAGAAGCTCTACTTGCTGTTATCTGCAGCATTCAGAACCAAGACTGACACATTCACTAATGAATAATATCTTGCTATAGGCTTAGAATCACTCCTAGGTCATCCTGTGTTAATTAGGTTCTTCAGAGTTTTTCAACACAGTCCACAGACATCGTGTTCAAATCTGCAACTATGCAGCTCATGAGTGAAAGAGGAAAATATACGAGGTAGGTTCCGTGGCAACATCCTATGTTCAGTGGATCCTGTGGAGTAACTAAAAGAAAAAAAGTTCAGTTGGAGTTCTAGGACAGTACAGTTTTAGAATACAATGTTTAAAATGGCAGCCTCAAATATAAATCATATTTATTTGAAGTACAACTTCATACATTACCATAAAAATGAAATATAAGAAAAATGAACATTTTAAAAGTATACTACATTTAAAATAAAAACCAGAAGAAAATTAGCATTTGATGTTTTAACTTTTGCCTTCTATGCAAATGTAAACATTCCAGAAAATGAGAAACAGATGAATAAGCATACATTTTTAAAGTTCTTTAAAAATAAGAATTTAAATGACCAAGGCCAAATCTCCTAGTTATTTGTTAAGTAGCAACAAATAACCATAATATTTAAGAAAATAAAAAAACAAAAACAAAAAAATCTCCTCTCTTACATGTAGAGTCTCATTCTCTGAATATGCTCTAGATACACTCACAAAGCCTTCATATTTAATTTAACTCTGCATTCAGATGTCCCCTCTGAGAGGAATCATGAATCTAGCAAACCATTCTGATGTTCCCTTTCAGGGGACATAAAGAGACCGCTGGTAATTATACAGGACAAACTTATGAAAACACAAATTTTTAAAAAATGTATGTTTCTTTGAAGTTTTCCATTCAAACTGCATGAAAAAGCAAATAAATAGATGAAATATGTATTGAGATATACTTTTAAAAAGTCAGCTGGAACTACCAAGAAAATGAGTGAAATGCTTTCACGGTGGTGCTGACACTTCTTTGTAACAGAGGTAGCAATAAAGAGCATTTGTATAGGAAAGGCAGTGTGGGTATACCCTTTGTATCATATGGCATAACTTGAAAAGATAGATAAGCAAGTTACTATAGCCTTAAAAAAGAGACTTTCGGGGCAACCCCTTCCGGTCCCCTCCCACCGTGGGAGCTTTTCTGTCCTCTCAATAAATCCTGCTTTCTCACTTAAAAGATAATAAATAAATAAATAAACAAACAAACAAGAAAATAAAAAAGGCTCAAAACAAGACTTTCAAATGTAAAATTGGAAAAGTACTATTCTTTTGATAAATTTCATTTTGTGATTTTGTAATTTACAATTAGAATTTTTAAATCAATTTACTTAATTTGCAGAACAATGGCAACATGAAAAGACAAAAGAAAGACTTATTAGCAGCACTGAAGATAAGTTAGATTTAGACTTTTACATAGATAAGTTAGAAAAAATTAACAATGATGTGGAAGAAAATGATAGTAGCAATAGTGATATCGTCCCACCAAGAAGAAAATGGGCAAATGTAATAGAAAGTGATGGCAATGAAAGTGTTAGTAGTTTTGGAGAAGACAACATATCAAGTGAAGAATGGGAAGATAGTACAGAAAAAGATGATCCTCTAGTGAGAATAAATTTTGTTGTATATCTTCAAACAACAGGACCACATGTAGCAAGTAATATAAGAGAACCAATTGACTATTTTACTCTGTATTTTACAAGTGAATTAGTGGAGAGTGTAATAAATAGTTATGATGATGAAAAAATAAGGAAAAAGCAGCTATCACACAAATTGATTTGGCATATGTGGCATGATGTTGATCAACAGGAATTTTTAACTTTTATTTCAGTTATCCTTAATATGGGAATAATTCAGGTGCCAAACTTGCAAGAGTACTGATCAACTGCTTTCAGTAGTAAAACACTCTTTCTTTTCAGAAACATTAGGTAGAGAAAGGTTTATGAAAATCTTCTGGATGCTTTGAAGATTTGAAGACACCTGAGTCGAGTGATTTGGATGATCAAAACTTATAGTCAAAAGGCCAATAATTATTAGGAATACACTGATTCAAAATTTTCACAATATTTCATACCGGATCAGGCAATTTGTGTTGCCAAATCTGTTGTTCAATTTAAAGTGTGAGTATCACTTATAACATAAATCCAAATAAGTCCACCAAATGCGGTATATGCATTTATGTGCTGATACAAAAGCAGGGTATCTTTTTTCAGTACTTTCCTACTATGGCAGCGTAACATCTGAAATCATCATTCAACCTGATCTTCCAGTAAGCATCAGAATTCCAAATATTACATTTAGATAAAAATTTATTGGAAAAAGTTCCCAATGCAGCATGGGAACC
>CAUYQG010187580.1:0-63222 GCA_963574415.1 Tarsius wallacei
AAAAACTCTTCTGGACATCAACCTAGGCAAAGATTTTATGGCTAAAACCCCAAAAACAATTGCAACAAAAATAAACAACTGGGGCTTAATTAAACTAAAAGCTTCTGCATAGCAGAAGAAATCGTCAACAGAGCAAATAGGTGACCTACACAATGGGAGAAGATACTTGCAAACTATACATCTGACAAAGGACTAATATCCAGAATCTACAAAGAACTCAAGCAAATCAGCAAGAAGAAAGCAAATAACCCCAATAAAAAATGAGCAAAGCCGGGCTCGGTGGCTCAGCCTTTAATCCCGTGCTTTGGGAGGCTGAGGTGAGTGGATTGCCTGAGCCCGCGGGTTCGAGACCCGCCTGGGCAACTTGGTGAGACCTCATCTCTACAAGAAATCAAAACAAAATTAGCCGGATGTGGTAGCGCACACCTGTAGTTCCAGCTACTTGGAAGGCTGAGGCAGAAGGATCGCCAGAGCCCAGCAGGTCAAGGCTGCAGTGGCCGGGAGCGGCCACTGCACTCCAGTCTGGGTGACTGAGTGAGACACCAACTCAAAAAAAAAAAAAAAAAAAAGTGAGAACTATAAAACATTAATCTGTTCTTACTTCCTTTTCAGAAGCTTGAGCCTACTCAGAAGAATGGACAGAAATACTATTCCTAGAACAGTATGAGGTGATCCTTTGTGATTTCAGCTTTTGATTTGAAGAAGAAAAAGGATTTCTTTTGGCTGACAGCTAAAACCACTCTGAATAAGGAGCACACCTTTGAATCAAACAAGCAGAGAATTCTAAAACTGTACTGAGAGGGCTCCTCAGAACACTCAGATAAGCTCATGCCAGTGTCTTCATTATTTGAGTTTGAAAGGTGTTTCCACACTTGGTAGGCTAAGAAACTAGTTGTGTTGAAGTAATCAGATTTCTGCACTTGATTTCGTGAAGAGCAATGTTTCATGGAGTATGTTTACTTACATTAAGACTAGATGAAACACCATCAGCAAAAACATTCTGCAAGTATTTCACCTGGTTCTGAGGTAGAATATTAGAAAAAAGGTATGGAGGTGGACCCAAAAAACCCAGAATTTATTTAATGTCAGTCACCTTCAAAATACTCTCTGCTTGACGCAATATACCTGTTGAGATGCTTTTTTCTGCTGCTCAAAACAGTTTTTGAGCTCATCAATTTTGACATCTTTTAGTGCTTCTGCTGTTTTTTGTTTCACTACTTCACATCAGCAGAGCGTTTCCCTTTGAGGACTTATTTTATCTGGTGAAAAAAAAAAAAGTCAGTGGGGCGAGATCAGGAGGATATGGAAGGTGAGGCATGGGGGTCATGCCGTTTTTTTGGTCAAAAACTGCTGAACACTCAGCATGGTATTCTTGTAAATCACCCATCATGAAATGAGCAGACACATTGAGAGGATCTCCAAAAAAATTCACTGAAGCTGAATGCAGCCTCTCACTAAAATGCTAGCTGGTATGTTGATGCCAATGGTTCGTAGAACACTTATCTAGTGGGAGAAGCCTCTCCCCCAAACTGGAATTTTGGGGGGGTCCCCCCTCATATATTCAATATTTCTACAGAGAAATAAAAGAAGTCTAAGTGAGTCACATTCAAAAATTCAAATGCTTTTTTTTTGTGAGTCATCATCCAATTTTAATGAATCAGCTAAAGTTGCTAAACTAACACCTTAAAAAAGAGATGAGGGATATAGGAACAGGATAAAGTACAAATTTAGAACAAAGAGTCTGAATTCAGCAATGAATTGCAATATCATTTATCACCTACTCAAGAATCTACTGCTTGCATTACCTTGCCACAAAATCTGACCAGGTCTGAGAATGGGCAGAGAAAGCAGTGATCTACCTGGGTTGATTTGACAAGCATGAGACCACCCCCACTCCCATCCAACTTCCCATCCCAAAAGGAAAAAAAAAGTTCTTTCCATGGACCTATTCTTGTGACTACAATTGCTAAAAGGAGCCTTAAGGCATCAAAGAGTCTGCCAGTAAAGGCTTATATCTGTTACATCATTAATATCTTACCATGAGTTTATTTATTGAATTGTAACATTTAGACATCTGAATGGTAGGCATTTTCCTGAGAAATCAGAGAAGCTGGAAAGTATGGACTGTGAAATTCAGTCAAATGAGTTAGGCCAGAGTGCAATCTTTGAAAGGCAGAGACATGTGGTGGCTCAGAGCTGGACCAGATACAGGGAGGCAGGTTGGGAAATAGGAGGCAAAAGGCAGCATCACCAATTCAACTTTCAAATTTGTTGAGAGCTGATCAAGTAACAATTAAGTTTAGCTATAGAAGTGAAGAAAAAAAATACTCTGCCAATGCTTAACTTCTAGATGTAAATGCCTATGGGCCTGATTGATATTATGTAGGTATAGGTATGGGTCTCATACCTATAAGGAGCTCAAGGACCATCTTCACACCTGGCTGGCCAGGTGTTCTCACAGTAGCCCCTTAGATGAGCGTTCCCTTAGTCCATTAGTAGCTGAGAGGCACAAACTGACATGATCAATAATTGTTTCAAACAATGGAGCCCATCAGTAGTTTCCCACATGTCAGAAGAGAATCACTTGCAAGGCATATCAAAACAGTCTGCTGAGTCCCACCTCAAGAGTTTTTGATTCAGTAGATTTGGGATAAGACCCCTGAGAATCTGCTTCTCCACTGAGTTCCCAAGTGATGCTATGCTGCTGTTCCTGGGAACACACTTTGAGAACCACTGGTCTAGCCCTGTGACAAGGAGCCACCATGGTGAGTCATGATGCTCCTTTCTGCTCTGGACTCCTGTACTTGTCACAAGTCATGGCAGAGTTTCTTGACTTGGTGTTTGTTCAGCTCATAAGATTATTCTAACCAATGCCATCATCCAATAGATTTCAACATTGTATTCATGTTCCACAGTATAAAATGAAGTTTACAATCAAATTACATATATACAATTGAAACAAAGACTTCAGAAAACAATATTTAACTTTAATCATGCAATGTACTCTGATTTATAATTTTTTCCTATTCTACTCTATTTTCTTTTTTTTGTTTTTTTTTGTTTTTGTTTTTTTTTTTTTGATTTGGAGAATCACTCTGTCGCCCAGACTGGAGTGCAGTGGCCACTCCCGGCCACCGCAACCTCGACCTGCTGGGCTCCAGCGATCCTTCTGCCTCAGCCTTCCAAGTAGCTGGAACTACAGGCGCGCGCTACCACACCCGGCTAATTTTTGATTTATTGTAGAGATAAGGTCTCACCAAGTTGCCCAAGCGGGTCTCAAACCCGCGGGCTCAGGCAATTCACTCACCTCAGCCTCCCACGGCACGGGATTACAGGCTGAGCCACCGAGCCCAGCTACTCTATTTTCTTAAAATAAAATATAGGGCATGCTCCTCTTAGACTTTTTAAAAAAATGTAATTCTAGGAAAAAGTCGAGAAAACAAAATTATGTAATAAAAAACAGACTTGTAGCTTTTAGATTCAATGGAACTAATATTTATGAAACATATGAACATGCAACAGGTGTTGGTAGAGATTTTTTTAAAAAGTCGTGCATTTCTTTCTTTCTTTTTTTTTTTTGAGTTGGAGTCTCACTCCATTGCCCAGGATGAAGTGCAGCGGCACACTCACAGTCACCACAGCATCGACCTTCTGGGCTCCGGCAATCCTTCCACCTCAGCCTTCCAAGTAGCCGGAACTACAGTCATGTGCTACCACGCCCGGCTAATTTTTGATTTATTGTAGAGATGAGGTCTCACCAAGTTGCCCGGGCTGGTCTTGAATCCACTTGCCTCGGCTTCCCAAAGTGCTGGGATTACAGGCTGAGCCACCAAGCCCAGCCTAAAGTCATGCTTTTCAAATTGTTATAGAAATGCCAGAGATTTGAAGGCAGAAATATTTTGTCTGAATCCCTTGAGAAAACCAGACTAGTAAAATTGGAATTTAAAAGATATTTTGCAATTTGATAAATTGGATACTCCGAAATTACAAAACTACATTTTTTGTCATACTGGCATATTTCTTGTTTTCACTATGATGTGGCTCAATGTAGACAAAGACTAGAAGAAAAGTCACCTGTGGCTGGCATGAAATGTAATGGTTTTCCTTTTAGTTAGGAGCCTTCTAGGTCCCTGTCCACTTCTGGCCTTGCCTATCACCTTGGCAATAACCCTGGGAAACTGCTGATGTGCTCCATTATTTTAAACAATTATTGATCATATCAGTTCGTGTCTCGCAGCTACATCAGCAGACTAAGGGAAAGCTCGTCGCCTTAGGTGATGCATCCTCCCCTAAGAAAGGGAGAGCCCTCTCTTGAAAAAGACAATACTGATAATGCCTTTCCTTCCAAGACATAGAAGAGCATCTCAAAGACAAAATAATCAAATCAGAAAACTTTCCATGCATGTTCAAACTCCTCCTTGTAAGTTAATCTGACAATCATATTATACAACTCTGTTACTAAAGACAGTTCTGAGAAATTGTTGAGGCTTCACACAGAGTAAATTATATTAAGACATGGGCACAAATGAATATTCTGATGATTACAATTACAAAGTAACATCTGGCTTTCGTTCTTTAAACTTTCTGATTCTTTTTTTAACCCCCTTTAACTATTTCAGTGGGTTCTACTCCACCCAATTCTTCAATTTCATATTTATGAAAATTGTTGATTTAAAAATATTCTATTGAGATCATTCACCCAAAGCAGTGGTCCCCACCTTGGTTCACATGGCAGCTGGGGAGCTCTCACATTACCAATGCATGAATCCTGCCTCAGACCAATTAAGTCAGAATCTGCAGATGTAAGCCAAACACCTGCACTTGCTAAAGCTCTTCCTGCGCTGTTCCTGTGCATGTGAAGTTGAGAACCATTGTGCTGATTCTGATGAAACTCCCAACACCAGATGTAACAGCACCTAACTACAAAGCTAAAGCAGAGTCCACCTAAGTTGCAGCATGATTTCTCTCATCACACAAGCGATGACAGGGGTCTTTGGCTCTAGAGGTGGAAAATCTTTTCACAGCATCCCTGAGTCCTAGTATATTTGCTGCTGGTTTCACTTGCTAGTTAAGACCCCTCTTGCATGGCTTGCACTTTTTCGTGATCTTCCCAATTTGTGGTCAGGCAAAAAGAATCATCAGTCCCATCAGTAAGAACACATGGGCAACCTGAATCATATTACCATCTTATTTCAGCCTCAGCAATTTCGCGCAGAGGCAGGCTCCGGTGCAGGTTATGAGACATGACAAGATAGCAGTCTCAGATGCTAGAAGAGGAGTCTATGGAATCTGTAAGGAGCATAGGGCTGTGCACAGTTACCCCAAAAGATAAAGCAAAGGCTCTCTTCCCCACTTCCAAGATGGGCAGTGAATGCGAACAGCAAAGTTGAACACAGTAATTAGGGAATCTATGCTACATGAATTCTATGTAAGTCAGTGGACTCCAAGCACAAATGGGCCATGCTGTGTTCCAATATTTTTTTTTCCAATTTGATTTGAACCCCATAGTTACATGTTCTCCTCTGATTAGATTTAGGTACACAAGAAGGGTGATTTATCTCCCCCCAAAAAATAGGACACAACAGAGTAAGTTCTATCCCAGGTTGTTTCTTAGCTTTGACCAAATCAAAGTGTAGATCATACCTTGCCCTATGAATTTTATATGCTCTACTAAATCTGCGTGTCACGATTCTGTTGTTTCACATTGGTCTGAGGGCTAAAAAGTGTGTTTTTGTTTTGTTTCTATTTTCCTTTAGGGGGAAGCCTGACTGTCTAGCTTGGCAAAATCCAATGAAGCATCTGCTACTGGGCAAACCCTTTAATTCCATGTGGCTCAACAATAACCTATGGTGTAATTAATTCCTGAATTAGTCAATTTCTTGCAATAATGGTGAATTACTTTGCTTCCTTTCAGCTTGACGCCATGTCAAATAAACAAACAGCCCATTCGTTGAGTCTAGTCAAGCCAATTGTTTGGTGTTGCAAGTCTGGTGTAACTCACTGACAGAACACTCACTTCTATAGGCTGTCTGTGGATTGTGGAGATAGTCTCAGTGCTGGGGTGGAAATGTAACATAAGGAAGCTTATCCTGTGGTTTCGTTCACCCTTTCAGAATGAGAAAATGGCAGTTACCTGACCCTCCACTGTGTCCAAGCACAGGGAAGGGATGCGAGGGAGCTCCATGGACTCTTCTAGAATGGAACCCCCCACTCACTTCCCATTGCTCCTTGGTTTGTTTGCACAGCCTGGCAGGCATGAGGCAGTTTTATGAATCATAGACCAGAGGTTTTCAGATCACACTTATCGTGTACTCATAAATAAACTGTGTAATTCAAAAAACAAGATGAACTGGGCTGGCAGGTTAGTTTTCACAGGGCTACATAAGAGTGTCTGGACCTGTAAGGGCGCGGTGCGTGTGATACATGCACCTGTCCCTAAAAGACAGAGTGTGGAGATGGAGACACAGTAAATCGGAGTATGGTGAATATTAGCGATGCACGGATCAGTCTTCTTTTCAAGATTGGGGCAATAAAAGCTTATGCTTATGACTAGTTTGATTGGTTTTTACTTACTAGGTATATTTGTATTCATATAAAGTGGTTAGTTTATGTTTACAGATTAGTCTTTAAGATGAGAAAGTACCCTTATTAGGATACCTGATCTCACCAGGCAAAGTGGGGACCAAAGGTAGGCCCAAACTTTACCTGTACGATGACCACTTGTATATGTAATCCTGAATTGTATCCCACATCTTTAAAAACAAAATAAATTTTTAAAAAGTGAAAAGGCAACTTTCAAGCAAGACCAGGGCATGGAAGCACAGAGACCACTAATGTTCCAAGCAAAGGGCTGAATGGACACAACAGCATTTGCTTCTTGTCTGACTTCCTATATGTCAGCTGTTAAAGCAGAGTTGCTGGTGTTTTTTGTTTGTTTGGGTTTTTTTTTTTTAAGACAAGTAAATAATCACCTGATTAATAACATTTTAAAACAGTAACACATAGCAGATAAAAGTGGTTAAGACACAAGATGGCTACAAGTTATAGAATGTAATCAACAGACTAAAATAAGCATGCAATAATAGCTTATAGTAACTCAACAGCAATACTAGTTTACATAAAACAAAAGCACATGTTAGCTAGAGAAATATGGTCAAAAGTTAAAAACAAGGCCGGGCTCGGTGGCTCAGCCTGTAATCCCAGCACTTTGGGAGACTGAGGTGAGTGGATTGCCTGAGCCAGCAAGTTCGAGACCAGCCTGGGCAACCTGGTGAGACCTCATCTCTACAATAAAATAAAAAATAGCCGGGCATGGTAGCATGCATCTGTAGTTCCAATTACACTCAAGGCTGAGGCAGAAGGATCGCTAGAGCCTAGAAGGTTGGCGCTGGGGTCGGTGAGCATGCATGCCACATCACTCCTGGGCAAAGGAGTGAGACTCCAGCTCAAAAAAACAACAACAACAAAAAAAGGAGAAAACATATGTAATAGTAAATTCAGCTAAAATGTAGTCTGAAAAAATATTGACATTTTTCAAAACAAGCAAATAAGCACATCAGCAGCTGTCAATACACAGATCACAGGTTCCTGGGCACATGCTGAAACAAAGAGTACCATCCATTTAAGGAGGCCACAGACACCCACTGCTCCCCATCCTCTACCTGGAGACTTGCAAGCCTTCCATTTAGATAGCAGTCCCCAACCTTTTTGGCATCAGGGAGTGGTTTCATGGAAGACAATTTTTCCATTGGGGTGGGGGTGGGATCATCAGGCATGAGATTCTTATCAGGAAGCACAACCTAGATCACTCATATGAGCAGCTCACAATAGGTTTTGCGCTCCTGTGAGAATCTAATGCCTTAGCTGATCTGACAGAAAGCGGAGCTTCACTTACCCGCCACTCAGTAGGAAGAAGACAGGTACCTGTCTGTAGCATGGGGGTTGGGGACCCCTAGCTTAGTGAATCATAAGGTTCTTACCTTGAAGGCTCCCAACCCCAGCATTTAACTACCTTTAAACCTCTTCATAAGTAAAGGGGTTCAGTTACTCCGCTCCTTTCTTCAGCAACTTCCCCAGACACAAAAGGCCCTACCCAACAATCTCTTGGAGAGTTTGGCACCAACTACAATGAAATTACTATAAAAAATCCTAATCTAGAAGCTTTTTATCACTTCTTTAACATTGAGTATTTTTCATGACAAATCCATTTCCTCTTAATCCAAACAATGCTCAAAAGGATAAACAAAACCATAGAGATCAGTTCTTGGCCAACTCTCAGAAGGGCTGGTCACCGTGGCCATCTTCTGTGGCCTGATATCAGGGCTTCTCAACCCTGGCTGACATTAGGGCCACGTGGAAAGCCTTGGAGACCCTCAATGGCAATGACTGGACTCACCCCAGACCAATGGGGGAGGGAGACGAACCTAGACCTCATCTTGGGAAACTCTTCCTGGTAGCTCTAATGTGCAGCCAAGGTTGGTAACAACAGACTTCAACCAGGCATCTAACCCTTATGCGCAAGTTAATCATCTGCATCTGAGACCTTGTAAAAACGCAGTGCTGACCAATGGTCAAGGTGGAGCACTGGGAGTCTGTATTACGAACAAGGTCCAACTAGATGCAGCTAGTCAGTGGGCTACACTTGGAGTAACCTGGCTGTCAGCTGTGGTGGCTTTGACCAGCTATTGCACCAGAATAACCACGAGGTGCAATGGGAATGTGAGGGTGACTAAGGGCATACTTTCTAAAAGAAGGATTCAAAACTCTCTATTAGGAGGGCAGTAGCATCTCTTTGTATTTAATACCAAATAATTTCAGAGTTGGAAATCATATTTGTGTTCCCTTGGTATAACCCCCAGTGCAGGAATCCCACCTGCAGGAGTCCTAAGAGATGACTGTCAGGCTTTTTCTTGAGCTAAACTACAGAAGCTGTTTCAGATCTGGGCAGCTTGTACCTTTCCCATCAGTATAATCTCTCTATGATCAGTATTTTATTTATTTCAATTCTTCCCACTAGAGCAATAAAATACAAATGTTAAGTTACTTTATATGCTTTTGTAGGGCTCACACACTACCCTCTGACTCATTTTTCTTCAGCTACTCCTCAGCAATCATGGTCATAAGACACTTTCTCATTCTGGTTCCTCCCCTGTGGGCCCAATGACTTCAAGGGTGTCAATGTTCCTCATCAGACAATGTGGCTTCCAAAGCCAAACCTAACATTCCAGATGGGGGCCATCACTGCAGACATACTGTGTGGGCTGCAAATTCAATGACAGAACTTGTACCCTGTATGACTTTTGGGTAAGTTACCTACCATCTCTTTCACTCTGTTTCCTCATCTGTAAGGCCAAGATAATTGTACCTCCTTCATAAAGCTGTGTGTGAATTAAATGAGATCATATATGTAAGCACATGTCTAAGGGCTTAACATATAATGGTCAAAAAATTAAACATTATTATATCAATTTATTGCAGCTTCTGCAGCAGTGTCTCAATGTTGGCCTATATGAAGCATGAGGTCAACTAAGGCCCAAGTTTGTATTCTCAAGATTTTCCTGAGGAGACAGGCCAGTTATAAGTACAATTTTCACCCGCCTGCAGCCTTACTTATATAGTTAATCCCTCGCTTGTACCCCACCTACCTATAATAAAATAAAAGATTTTCCTGCTCTGGTGTTTTTCAAATTTTTTTATTTTTGTAACCTACATAAAATATTATGCTTATCCTGGTAAATATTTCCTTGCTGGCTTTAATCTTTCACCCCATAGGCATTGTATAATGCAAACAAAGGGCTGTAGTGTCATAGGTTTCATAACATCCTTACAAATCCAGGCAAGAAGAAACCTCAAAAGTCCTTTTATCTCACCTTGACCTTCAGGCAGAGTCTTCCAGAAAAAATGAAGAACAGATACACTTTATTTGCTATCTTGAAGCAAATGATGTGGCAGTGTGCTGTTTCTCAGCTTGCTATCATTACTAAAAATAAATATTAAAACCCTTCAATGGCAACTAGTATTCCATCAGATAACTAAACAGTAGGCACACACAAATTTTCTCAATATGCCACTGTCCCGTGGAACCCAACATCTTATAAAACAGAATTTCATCAAGCTCAATAAAAATTCTAAACACAACAGAAGGCAGGTCCAGAGCAGGCCATCATTGATGAATTCCAGTGGGAGAGGGCAATAATTATACTGCTTCCTGTTATTTTGAAGCTCCACACTAACTCTCCACTTATTTATGACATGTAATTGAATTTTTCTGGAATAGAGTCATAAATCACACATGCTGGTCACTTAGAAAACAACTCATTGTTATGTCTAGCTAATCTAAAATAAGGCAATCTTTTTCCACTGTGCTTTCAGATTATTTATGTACAGTTGAACCAACTAATAAATGATGTAAGGACTTTTGCTGGAAAGCACAAAAGAACAGAGCTTTCCAAGGTATCAAGATATTTGTTCACCATTCTATTTAAGCACATTTAAGGCAATTTTTTCAGGTCTTGAGACTTTCCCTGTCTTTGAAAGATCATCTTGTACAGGTTTGGGGTCAAATGGGCCCCAGAAATATAAAAACGCCTGAGGCCTGATATTGTTGCTGTGAATAGAAGAAACTAAAGGAAGTGTTTTAAGGGTTTAGATCAAAGTGTAGAGACTAGAGAGATGAGGTGGCTTAAAACTGGCGGTCTAAAGTTGGTTGCATTTTCCCAAAAATTCCATGGACAGTGGCCCCTTGATAGCTCACCATTCAGAGTGTTATCCTGGGCACCAGATGATATTTTGAGAATAAGTAAAATTAATACAAGACACTATTCCAACTACTAAATGGCACCTTGAAACAGACTCATGCCAGTTTCAATTATTAAAGAAATAAGAAAGAGAGGATTGCTATTGGCATAACAAAACAAACCAGAAGGTGTCTAACATCTAAATCTTACATCTCAAAGCCAAGCAGCATTCAGAAAAGCATATTTCCTCTGCATTTGGCCCTCCTGCAGTCAGCTGTTATATCATTTCTACCTGCCCAAGGAAAATGTTCCCGTCCTCTTTACCTTCCTGTGGCTTTCTAGACTTTTCTGTTTTAACGCAGGTATTTATACTCTCTAGGAAGGCTTCCTCTGTTAGTCAAAACATTTAGATACAACAAATGCTGTAGTTCCTGACTGAGTACCTCTCAGTAACTTCTGTATTTGGGAAAGTGCTTTATCCCATAAAGCTCTGTGCTTACCTTATCTATTAGCACTTTGTACATTCATTTATCCATGAATCAATTCATTTCCTCAACAAATACCTTTGAGGGCTTATCATGCCAGGCATTGCTCTAGGTGCTTAGAATACTTCAGTAGAAACCAGCAAAAAAAGCAAAGAAATTCCCTGCTCTCTAGGAGCATGGATGTTAATGAGGGGAGATGAACAAGGAGCAAGCGGCTTAAACCTAAGTTAGAAGGCAATGGTGCCATACAGAATGAGCAGAGTAAGAGGTTTAGTGTGGATGAGAGGAAGGATCAAGGCACAGCTGCAAGTAGGAGCCACACGGAATCCCGGAATCCCGGAGAAGGAACATTTGAGCAAGGACTTGAAGAGTATACTCACCAGATCCTGGTTTTCCCACAGCTATCATTCACACAAGGCTGTCAGAGCCTCCAGGGCAGGGACAAGGACTTTTCTTTGTATCTGTTACACCTAGCCCAGTGCCAACATGTGATCAGCAAACACAAAATGTAAACTAAGTGAATGCTACACACTGAGACAGACCACCTAAAATACCGAGTGCACAGGGTTTGTCCCGGAAAGCACCAGAGTTTTCTTCTGCTGCCTTCCATGAACATGTCTGCAGTTTTTTTGGTTATGTCTTCTGGGACATGCATCACATTTCCTGAATTCAGCTGGCCACTAGTAATATTTCTGCTTATTCTATCCCAAAAGAAAAATATTATATCTTGAACTGTAAAATCAGTATCAGTAATCAATATATCAAACCTGCCGTGGATAGAAATTTAAAAATTATGTACAACTTTTTAACAGGTCCTAGGAAACTGCCCACACACACTGAGTGCTATCCCCTTGCCACAATCCTCCTTCCCCTCTAGCCACTGCTCTCCCTTCCATCTGCATATTTTCCTGGTTGTTTTCTGGCTTCCCTTGCAATATGGCCAACATGACATGCATCTCCACTATTTCAGAAATGCACACACACACACACACACACACACGGTATTCACAGTTTACAAGTTGAGGGAGTTAGAAAAGTATGTATTTTCAGGGATAAGAGTTTTGAGGATTTGAACAAGCTCTGTGTCATTTCTACATCATGAATGTGGCCACAGCAAGGTCCTGATCCTCCATGGGGTCCAGGCAATGTGTCCACAGGCTCAGGCTACCTGGCTCACCAGATCAGGTAACTGATCACACTAAGTAGAGCTGAGTTGACTTCCAAACACTAACTGTTTGTTGCTAGGTACCTTAAAGGGGAAGAGATGACTTGGTTTATATAATTATCATGAAAGTTTTTAAAAAGGCAAAGTCCATAATCCACATTGAATTGTTCAGCAGAAGCTTGCCTCTATTTGAGGGTCACACCACTGACATAATTCAGAAGTAACAAGAGAGCACTTATGAGAAAGGTGTCTTTTCTAAAATTGCTTTGGTAACTCCAATCCCTCCTACAATTCCTTAGAGATAGAACATTTTCAAATCAGGTAATGAAAACTGAGTAGTCCACCTGCTATGAGTTGCCCCAAGCCTGAATGCATTACAGAGAAAAGGCGTTTATTTTCTGCCATTTTCAAGAGAGGATATAAAAAAGGCAACATTTATTGACCTTACTGAAGCCTTCGATGCAATTAGCAGCAATTTGGCAAGAGTGAAACTGCATGAAAATGACCTCACTTCATTAGTTTGAAGATTATTTTACAAATGAAGAGCAAAGTGTTGTAATTTAGCAGATGAACTACGATAGTTTATTAAATGAATCTTATTTCAATTCCGACCAACCCGGATTACTTTCTAAAGATAATGCATTAATGAAAGAGGCACTATACATGTTTGGTTTAAGATCAAAGAGAACAAATGTGAATATTTTAAAAATTTTAGTTTTAGATACATTTCTTTTTACTTTAAGTTCTTGCTTTACTATAGGTAAGTCACTGTACACTGTTCATTTAAAATATATCGTGAGGATGATAAAATGAAGCAATAGATTTCTTTTATTTTAACAATGATTTATCTGTTAAATGCTATATTTGGGAGAAATTTTTGTCCAATAAGCTTTTTTTTTTTAAACTTCTAAAACACAGGGTGATATTGTCTAGATGGTAAAGCCTCAAGCTTCAAGAAATTTGAGCGGCTAATGAAGTAGTGTCAAATTTCAACTTAATTCACTAATCACTTTTCATTTTAAAAATTATTTTTATTTATTATTCTTTATTTTATGCACTCTGAACTTTCCATTAATTCAACCAAAATGACCTTCAGCAGGATGTGATCCAGTGCAGAAATATTTACAGGAAAATGTGCCTATCTGACTCCTTTGTTTTAAAAGTTGTAATTTGGCCGGGCTCGGTGGCTCAGCCTGTAATCCCAGCACTTTGGGAGGCTGAGGCGAAAGGATTGCCTGAGCCCAAGGGTTCGAGACCCGCCTGGGCAACTTGGCGAGACCTCATCTCTACGATAAATAAATAAATAAAAATTAGCCGGGCATGGTAGCGCACACCTGTAGTTCTGGCTACTTGGAAGACTGAGGTGGAAGGATTGCCAGACCCCAGCAGGTCGAGGCTGCGGTGGCCGGGAGCATGCCACTGCATTCCAGTCTGGGCGATGGAGTGAGACTCCAACTCAAAAAAAAAAAAGTTGTAGTTTAAGAGATTGTTGAGAAGCCCGTGGAATTGTTACATTTAACTTCTTAGATATAACTAGAATTGTCTGATCATTAAAAGAATTGGTCTAATAAGTTGGAACTTTAAAAGTAACCCAGCAAGCACTAAAGTTCCTTACATAAGTCAATAATCAACAAATCCACAAATAGTTATGAGTTTATATGGTCAACACTGGGCTAAGTACTGTGAAAACAGGAAAATAAACATCCTACATTTACTCCTGCCATAATGAAAAATAAAATTACAAAACTGTATGAAATAAAATGCTAAGTTTTAAATAAGGACTAGGAAAATGCAAAGTCAATATAAAATTAGTGCTAACTGTATTTCCACTTCACTCATATAAACAAATAGAAAATTAATAGACTACAATAGAAATAGAAAAAAGTAAGTAAAAATAAAAGAATAAAAGCATTTATATTAGCATCAATAATCCCAAATACTTAGGAATAAACCTCATTAAAAAAAATGGGTAACACCGCTGCATAGAAAACTTTAAAATGTTATTAAGAAAAATTAAATCTAAATAAATAGAGGGGCATATCACATTATGTATTGGAAATTTTTATATTATAAATATGTGAATTCTTACCAATTTTTATTTTGTAGATAGAAGTCAATCTCAACTACTGTGCATATGTGTAAGTATATGCATGTAATTTGAGAAGCCGATTCTAAAATTTTTGTGGAAATATAAAGGGGCAGAGAATAGTAAGAGCAATCTTAAAGATAATATCTAAAGCACTCAAACTCTCAGTTAATACAATTTGTTTTAAAGGTATCATAATTTCTTTTTTTCATTATTTTATTAATATTTTTTTTATTATAAAGGTATTGTAATTTCAACAGTGTGATTTCAGTCCAAACGTAAACAAATAAACCAGTGGAACAGATAGTCTGGAAACAGATCTGTCTGTTACCTGACTTTTCAAGTAGGTGCCATAGTTCTGCTGTGAGGAAAGGATGGTGTCTTTACTGCATGGGCCGGAGTAATTCAACATCCATATGAAAACAAATGAATCATGACCCCCTATCTCGCCTCGCACCATACTAAAAAACATATTCTGGATTAACCATAGATCTAAACGTTGAAGGTAAAATAATAAAGTTCCTAGAAAATAACAAAGGAAAATATTTTCATGACCTTGAATAAGACAAATAATCATTAAAAGATATCCAGAAAATGCCAAACAAAAAGCAAAGATTAATAAAATTGATTTCATTAACATTTAAAAATTCTGTTTATCGAAAAACATTGTTGTGAAAAAAACACTATATGAAAAGGCAAGCTACAAAGAGGGGATATTTATAATAATATATCTGATGACGATCTCATATCAAGAATATATAAATGACTTTTACAGATAAACAAAAGTCAATTAGGATCAAATAAATTCATAACTATTGTGGATTTGTTGATTATTGACTTATGTAAGAATTATTGACTTATGTAGGGAAGGTGAGGAAGGCAACCCAATACAATTAAGAAAAGCAAAAACCTGAATAGGTACTTGACTAAAGAAGACATCCAAAATGGCAAGTAAGCACACGAAAAGGTGCCCTAGGTCATTAGCCCTCTGATAAATGGAAATTAAAATGATAATGGGATCCAACTAGAATGGTAAAAACAAAGCCAAAACTATCACCAACAAAACAGCCTGAACTATTCCAAGTAGTGAGGAGAGAATGTCAAGAAAATGGCATTCCCATACACAGCTGGTGGAAGTATAAATTAGCACAACTATTTTAGAAATCTCTGGCATTATCAACCAAAGCTCAACATACTCATAGCTTACAATCCTCAACATCAATGCATACATGTCTGTCAACAGAAAGAATTAGTAAATGGTACTGTGTTCATAAAATACAAAAATGCAAAAGAGTAAACCAGTGCTACATGTGAGGTAACTCAGACATCATTTTGAACAAATTAAATTTGACACAAAAGGATACATATTGCGTCACTCTACTTATATAAAGTTCAAAAGCAAGCAAAAGCAAATGGATGGTGAAAGATGTCAGGATCGGGTATACCTTTGGGAGGAGAAAAGATACTCAATGATATCATAATTTAGGAATATTAATAGGGAAGCCATTTGCAGAATATATTGGAAAGGAGTATCTGGGGATTATGAGGGAAAGTTGACAAGCTGTTGCAGAGAGCTGGGCTCAGAATGAAGAGAGTCTGGCCCCGTCCCTATAATCTCATCAATAAAATAGGGAGAAAATAGGGCTTACTCATAGGACTGCTGCATTACATGGTAAAATGCACATAGAACACCTAACAGTGCCTATTACCACACTGAAAATTGTGGCAATAAAAAGGAAAGAACAGTTTGTATGACATTATGTTAGAAATGCAAACATGTCTAGTGGTTAGATACGGAAGATAGCCGAGAAGTAGGATTCAAGTGGTTGCCAGCCTGAGTAAGTAGGGGTGATACTTCTACAGGCATAAACCAGGCATGAATTCTTTGCTCCCGCTTCATTGATTTTGGGGGGCCAGGGCTGGTGCACAGAAGGTTGTGCACATGGCTTGCTGACTGCTGTTTACCCCATGTGCCTAGCACAGTGCTTGACATACGGCTAAGGCTTAACAGATTTGTGATGAGCTGAATAAGCCTCATCCTCATGGACTTCAGGGAAAATTCTCCTTGGATATAAAGGGCAGAGTAGAATGGGAAAGAAAACTTGGCAATGGAACTCATGTTCTAATAAAAAATATTTTCTTTGCAAAGGCCTTGCAATAATAGTATATTATATTTGTTCTGTGAGCTACAAACACTTGCCTGTCATTTTCATATAAAGCTAGCAGTCCTCCAGCTTAATTTTAACTGCAGGCTTCTTGGCCCTAAATCAATGTTTGTGTCAGAGTTGTCTTCCGCATGCAGGAGGTCTTTTGTTGATTTGCAGCAGGAAATCATCTCTTATTTGGCTAGAGTTCAATTTTAATAAACTAGATGTCTGATATGTTTTTCTTTTACACTAAAGACCATGATAATCAGACCTAGGGCTCATCAAAAGGTCTGTCCACTTGCCAAAAGAAACAGGAAAAAATGTAAAATACCTCTTTCCACCATTCAATTGTCATGAAGAATTTCCTCATCAGATTAGAATAATGGGCTGGCTCCTTGATGCTGAGGATAAACTCTGTGTGCTCACTCTCTCCAGATGCCCTTAAGGTTTGCAGGGTTTCATTATTCTGGCTCTTGATACACTGGGCACATCCACTTGAATGCATGTTTATCTTCCCTTCCATATCAATTCAAAAGATTCAGAATAAGTCTAGTCTAAACGCTTGTTAACAAGAATATAAATGCAGAAAAAAAAAGGAACTTTTTACTAAAAGTTTCACCAAATATTAGGCAAATCTCAGGCCTGTTTTTTCAAACAATGGTTCTCAAACTGGAATGTGTGTAGGGGTCACTCAGCAGCCCCTGTTAAATTGCAAATTATGATTCAGTGGGTCTGGACTAAGCCCTGAGATCCCAAGCTCTGAAGCTGGCAGGCAATGCTGCTGGCCCAGGAGTCAAGGACACAGGACATGCTCTGAGCATCTCTTTCCTGGCCTCATGTTGCTGGGGTATATTTGTTTTTTATATTTACAAAGAGGAAATGAATAGAGGCAGAAGAAAACTGGTCAGTCCTCTGGTTCTTAATACAAAATGTAAAAACAAATAAATCAAAGCCCCCCTTATCACTAAATCCCCAAATCAGTGTATAAACAACAATTTTAAGGACAAATGGAGGTAGCTCATAACAACCAGCCTATAACTGGATCATTCTCCTTCAAGCAAGCTCTGATCCAGTGGGACTATGGAAGTAGCTTTGTGGGAGAGAAAGGAGGCCAGTGCTGTCCACCAGCAGCATCCAGGGAGTGGATGGGGCCGGGGGGAGTGTGGGGAGTAGCACCAGGCTGCCAGCCAGCGCCCCACTCGAATGCCATCATTCTCACTTCCACCTTCTGGTGAACCTGGGCACAGATGCTCTAGACCAGGGCACCCCACCAGGGCCCCAGAGGAGGGGAGGTGCCACAAGAGTCCTCTATTCTTGAGACTAGCTGGTGCTCAGCTGCTGCAGAGAAAACACAACCAGTGGCTTCGGGCTCCTATCTGAGTTCCACTCCCAAGGCTACCGCTGAACATCTGAATGGGCACATTAACTGGCCTCTTCCTCAAATAACTTTCTCAAACTAAAAATGTCCCCTTAACTGTGTGGTCAACCTGTAGGTTGGCTGAGAACCGAGAGACAGCACATGTTCAGGACTAGCCTGCTCCCTTGTGTGGATGTGCCCTGCCTAAACGTTGATTGCTGTCATCTCTGAGTAGGTAGGCAGGGTTACTCCAGGTGCAGGCAGTACTGGCCCAGGGTGGGAAGCAATCTCTTTTAATTTCCAATCTTGTTTAACAAAAATTCACACCCAGTTGCTAATTTTGCTCCTGGGCTCTGAGCTGGAGGCCAGACCTTCCACAGGGGAGGGGGCTGGCCAGTGAGGCCCACTCATCTGTGAAAAGACTTGCTAATAACTTTAATCCTCCATCCAAAAGTACACAGGGAGGTGACTGGAGATTTCCTCCTCTCTTCTCCAATTTCTCCATCCCAGTTAGGGTCCTAAAAAGGGAAATGAGATGGCAGGTAGGCAATGGGGATCATCAGTGAAACTGTGCGGTCCCAGGTCCTCAGAGTTTGAATCTCCCTCTGTGCAGTCAAATAAATGCTCACCAGGGTGTGCCCTGCTCAGGGTGGACCCCTGAAACCCAGAGCAGTGACTCCCAGCCCACCCTGAGTTACATACTCTCCTGGCATGAGTTGGACCACAGCATCAGCATCCCCACCTGGTACCTGAGTGTCCCTGTGGACGGCACTGTTCTGGACCACAGCAGTCCCTCCATTTCTATGATGCTCAGTTTGAGGCAGGATAGCTAGCACAGTTTAGACATAGATAAATTTCCTGTAGTCAGGATTTAGGAAGTATTCAGACATTTTTTATTACATTTTACTATAGGCCAAGCTGTCAGCCTACGCACTCCCTGGGCAAATCAAAAGAAAACCCCATTAGATGTAAGAATAGGACACACCCCAGCCTTTCAATTCATGGTTTAGCATAATCACTAAAAATATGTCAGGTTCCCTGTCAAAGGGAGAATGCCACCCCTTAACTAACCAAAGCCATAGAAATGATAACAAGATCATCTTTTAAAAGCTCAGGAGCTTGTGAGCTGGAAACATTTGTCAGGTCTCCTGCAAAAGAAATGTGTTCTTAAAAAAAGACCACTCCTTCTCCCACTCCTCCCATCAGAAGCAGAGAGATATCAATCTCTTTGGAGAGGAGGTTACCTGTGTCCCACCCTCTTTAGCATTTGTTGTGAAAATATATCTAGCCTTTTTTTGTTGTTGTTTTTTGAGTTGGAGTCTCACTCTGCCGCCCAGACTAGAGTGCAGTGGCCGCTCCCGGCCACCGCAGCCTCGATCTTCTGGGCTCCGGCGATCCTTCCGCCTCAGCCTTCCAAGTAGCTGGAACTACAGGCGCGCGCTACCACGCCCGGCTAATTTTTTTGATTTATTGTAGAGATGAGGTCTCGCCAAGTTGCCCAGGCGGGTCTCGAATCCACGGGCTCAGGCAATTCACTCACATCGGCCTCCCAAAGCTTGGGATTACATCGGCCTCCCAAAGCGTGGGATTACAGGCTGAGCCACCGAGACCGGTATATCTAGTTTCTTAGTTAAGAAGAAAAGCACCGTCTTTCCTTTTCAAGAGAGACACTTGCCCGCAGGCCTTTCTGGTATGAAACTTTCACTTTCTTTCTTCTCACAAATAAAATTGGTTTAAAACTTTGCTGCCGCTCTGAAAAATGATACCACGATCAAGTCAAAGAACCCATGGGTTTGCACTGCACCCTAATTGACATTAAGCTGCCTTTTTTTTTTTTGAGTCAGAGTCTCACTCAATTATTGCCCAGGCTGGAGTGCAGTGGCACACTTACAGCCACTGCAGCCTGGACCCAGTGGGCTCAGGTGATCCTTCTGCCTCAGGCTTCCTCATACCTGGCTAATTTTTTGATTTATTGTAGAGACAAGGTCTTGCCATGTTGCCCAGGCTGGTCTCAAACTCCTGGACTCAGGCAATCCTCTCGCCTAGGTCTCTCAAAGTACTAGGATTATAGGAGTGAGCCATAGCGTCCAGTGTAAGCTGATATTTAATAACATGGTCATTAAAGTCATGAGTCTATGGCTTAGCCCATCATGCCACACACAAGCTCTATGGGTTTCTATGTGATTCAGGATGGAGTCCTCCATGGAGCTGGCACCACATCACACGCATGACAGGTTCAGTGAGTCCTGTCTAGAGAATGGAGGATTACCCTTCCATCCTCCAAGGCCACGTTCTTCCCCATATTACTGATTATTCTCCCAACTTCATACTAGTGCCTCCGATCAAGCTGTTTACCCTTTTACCCTCTTCCTGGCTTCTTCTGTTCCTCCTAAAATCCCACAGAATGTTCTAGCCCTAGGTTCCACACCCATCACTTCCTTGGCGAAGTCTTTTCCATATTCTCTAGGGTAGTTGACCCAGGTCCCATCTCCATCCCCATAGCCCTTGTTGGTGGTTTTGTCATAGGGTTCATCTGTCTGTCTAATATTTTACTTAACAACTCTCCCTCCAGGTCTGCCTGTCCTCCTCCTGAAGGCAGAGATGACATAAGCCCATCCTGACATAATCAGGATAACATTTTGTTTATGAAATGCAACCCTAGCCAGTTTCCTGACTCAAAGGATTATTCATACAAAAAATACATAAGCAAGTCTTAAAGCTTGTTTTTTCATGCTACTTCCAGCATAAATGACTACAATTTTAATTCTGACCTTTGTTAACATATCTTTTTTTAGCAGTTGGATTTTGAGATGAAAGAACCTTTACGGAGGCCTTCTGAAGTGTTAAAGCCATAGAAGGTATCCTTTGGATAAGCATGATGACTCTATCTGATACAACTATAAGACACACATGCTGAACATATTATAAGAAGTTTGTTATTTTCTAAAAACCATATATTTTCCAACAATCTCCAGAAGACTATCCGTAAACACAAGTCTGTTTTTATTATGGCACTTGCAGCTTAGCATTATTGATGAAAGATGTCAAACTCCATAAAAATATTTAAAACGTTTTATGCTGAACCAAGTGTGAGTGACCTTAGGCCCAAGATTCCACCCCAAGAGGTCCTGAGAATGTATGCCTGTGGTGGTTGAATTGCAGCTTGGTTATATACCAAGACAGAAGTTACAAAAACCTATAAATCAATACATGTGAGATTTACATTGCTTTGGCTCAGAATGGTGGGACATCTCCAAGTGGGAACTTGTAGGTCATAGGTGGATTCAAAGATTTACTCTGAGGAAGTTTGAAATCAGTAAAGGAAATACCATTGTTTCTTGATATGTAGAGGGAAGCCTCAGAGGTGGCAACCTTGAAAGAGATTAGACAGCAAATGTCTAGCCTGGAAAGGAGTTTCTATAGGTGCAAATTTTTCCAAGAAATGGCTTTGCAGGATAATCAAATATTTTGATTTCCTTATCTGTTATGTGATGTTATGCCAGAGTCAGGTTGGAAAGCAAACCTCATTATATAGAGGTAATAAAAATCCACGTGAAGAGTCTTTATAGGGTGTGACTTTCCAGGCCCCTTACGAAGCTGGCAAAAGAGAGAGAAAAAAGTCAGAGTTGAGTCCTCATCACAACCAGCAGTATTAAGACAATAGTGTTCATGAGTCAAATGTTTGTGTATTTAAATTAAAACCTCAACTTCTCTGTACCCAGATATCAAAAACGGAAACAACCATAGAAAACATGTCATCCCCTTTCTTATTGGCTTGGGTTTCATGGCTTATGTCTGCCTTCACTTACTGCTTTGAGCCTTTCTGCATTCCTATCTTCTGCCCATTAGAAGATTGTATTAATGAGGTACATTCTTTTATATTGAGCTGAACACTTGATTTAAATAATGAACACTCTCATGACCATCACCTAGGACATTTTTCCAATCTTTGAAAAAATATGAGAAAAACAGGTAACCTGTGTTGTCAACAGTTTCATAAGAATGGTTTACCTTTGTTAACCTTGTCAGAGTCCCTTTACTTTGTGTTGTCTTAGAACCATCAGCCAAGTGGCAAAACAAGGAAGAAGATTCCAGAAAACGACTGACTAGTCTGATAGAGAAGAGGAATGGGGAATAGCTGGGAAGTGGGCAAAAAGTATTGCTTCCAGAAACTGCTATTTCCATCTTTATCAAGTCACTGAGAATATTAGTCCTTTTTAAAACCCCATTCTGCAATTTTTAGAAATATTGCCAGAAGTAGTTATTTTGGAGAACTTCCAATTAAGTCAGACAATTCTGCAATTGAGCAAAGTCAGGATAATGAAATGAACAGATCTTGACCCAAAAGTCTTCCTGAAATGAAGATGCTGTATTAGTCTCTTTCATCTTCTACCTTTCATGAGTCTAAAATAATTTTTATGTGCTTTGGGTTTTTTCTATGATACTATCCTATAAATAATTAGCTATTTCACTGCTTAGGTTCTGTTTTAATCAAAGAGTATGTTCGGTGAGAATGAAAAATAATACTGGAAACCTCAGGTCTGAAAAGGAGAATTTCAGATTTAATTAAGACTTCCATTTCTTTAGGGATTTTGATTAAAACCTACAAAGCTTTCAAAAAAATCATATTTTAGTCCAATTATTTATAGGCATACAACTGAACTATTGGTAGGTCCGCCATTTAAGTAGGGAAAAGACCTCTCTATTTCAAGAATAGCATCATATGACTTTCAGATCACTTTAAAAATTAATATAAGCTTCTTGGACTTTCAAAAGCTCAGAAAAGAAGATGATTTCATTACACTACTTGAGGTGTGTTACAGATGTCTCCTGCTTAAATTGCATCTACTGGGAAAACTTTGCAGCATCAGAGCGCGTGGTTGGGAGCTGAGACAGTTTCATTAAAATTCCTCTGCCTTTGGCTGTACTTACCACAGAGTTCCTCAAGAGGCACCACTGCCAAAGTACCCTTCCTAACAGACAAGTGATTTCCAGGCTTCCAAAGCACCGTCTTGTCTATCAAAGTCCATTTGCCTCAGGGGGCTTAATTATATGCAGATTTTTCTGCCAAAGTGCCAGGATTCATTGGCAGGGCTGGTTCACTCCACAAGTTGGCTCTCTTCTTGCTGACAGTTAAAGAAGGAGCCACTAAGAAAAAAAGAAAACTACTTAGCTGTAAACATATTCTTGTGTTACCAGGCTCTGCTCTTTGAATGGGCTCATAGTCTAAAAACACCTGTTACCATTGTTGGTAAAACACCCATTCTTTTAATGTTGTCCTCAGTTTGGCAGCATGTGAATGGGACAAAATAAAAAACGGTAATTTATTTCTAGCAATGTTCATGTAGAAGAAGAGATAGGCATATTTATATATATACAGACTAAACACCAAAACACTAATTAAGTAAATTTAGTTTTCCCTTTAATCAGACTTCCAGGTAATTAGCTGTCAGCTAAGATAAATTACAGTTTATTCCATTTTTATATCATGCTTTGGTCAAATAACGATTATACTTTAGTGGCCAGATTTAGTTGCTAATTTTCCATGCATATGAAAGGATTTGCAAATATTATCACTGAAATCTTTTAATGTTCTGAAAACTAATTTCTGCCTAAAACATCACTCTTTAAACAAACAGCTTCAACCAAGACTAGGGAATATTGGTCAGATCTTTTCCATTTAACACACAACCGTTCAGATTTTTAAAGCCCTGGATCAAGAGTTAATAGTCTGTGAATGTGTACTCAACCCTTGTCAAGACTGCAAGGAAAATGTTAAACTCAAAGAACAAGGTTTCTGTATGTTACATGGCCTAGAGAAGATATATAATTAAAAATCACTGGGTTTGGTCAAAGGTAACAATCTGACATAGAGTAACATGACAAGGATAATTTGTGCACGTGTGATTGTGTATGTATACATGATACATATTCATTTAAATGGGTTTTCCTGAGATGAAGAATAGTTCTTGCATTATCTTTCCTGTGTCAATCTCCAGAGAAGAGCTACAGAGAAGTGAAAATGAGTGAAAAATATTATTCTCTAAGTGAAAGTTCACTGAGATTAGCAGATTTTTTAGTTATTTGAAACCCCAGAATCAATATTGACGGCATCATGGCTTAAGGAATCCCCAAGCTATTTTACAGTACAATAAATGACCATAGAAGGCACAGGAGGGCACTGGAAGCCTTAACAGTGACTTTCCAGCATACCTGGACACGTATACCTGCTCTGAGTAATATGATTAAGGACAAAGCAACTCCATTGTAATGTCACTCCAAGTCCCTCAGGACACAAGGCGTTTCCAATCATAAGTGTAAGAGAAGAGCTGCAAAGTAGGTATGAGATGCTTGAAGAGAGTCTTCAGTTTTGTCTCTACTCGGTGTCTGAAGACCCAAGTCATCTTTCCTTTATCCTGGGAATGTGAACCACCCTCTGGGGAGGAGTGAGGTATTCTTTACTTGCAAATAATTTCACCAGTAGGAAATTCAGAGGGGCTGGTATGGAATTCTGTATGGAATTCTGATTCTTCATTGCAGAACTTTTTCTGACATATTGGAAAATGGGAAAGAAAGCTTCCTACATCTCTGAGAAGATCCATTTGCTGACACGTCATGGAAAGAAGCAGCCTTTCCCACTCCCTGATCAAAATATTTACATTGCAGTTATGATGCAGGTCTACCTGACTCATAAAGTTCTTATGGCATTTAGAAGGTACTCTGCAGAAAAAGAAATGACAGACAGAAAGAGTGGGCAGTAGGACTTGTTCTGGAAATCAGGATGTTTTCTCCCTCAACACAGTTAGAAATGGCAGGAGAAGGGAGCAATGGGGCAGCACAGACAGACTCCCTGTCCCAGGACTCTTAAAGGAAGGATGCAGAGTGTGGCTGGCAATGACTTTTATAGATGCATATGACGGAGTCCACATAGAATGGGAAGCACAGCTGGCCACAGGAAAGTGTCTCTGGGTTCTCAGCCTTATTGGGACAGAATGAGGAATAGCAAAGCCAAGTGGTGGGGGGATGGATGGCAACAAGTCCCAGGACTAAGCACACACTTGGGAAAGCGATCATTATCAGCTTAACTAAGATGGCACACTCTAAAATGTACCTGTTACAGAATGAATGTTTGTACTCCCTGCCCCAATTCATATGCTGAAATCCTCATCCCTATGGGATGGCATTAGAATTTAGGATCTTTGGAAATGATTCATCCTCAGGAGGAAGCCCTCATGATGGGATTAGTGCCCTTGTCCGAAGAGACAGGACAGAGCTTGTTCCCACTCTCTCTCTCTCCTGGCTTAGTGAGGAAACCAGGAAGAGAGCCACCCCCAGACACCAAAGCTGCAGCACCCTGATTTTCCAGCCTCCAGGACTATGAGAAATAAATCTATTTTGTTTCAGCCACCCAACATATAGTATCTTAGTAGAGCAGCCCGAACTGACTGACAATACCAGAGATAAGTAATAGAGCTTACTTTATCAGTTTTTTCATTTATATTTCTTTAGGTGTCAAGTATTAAGCACTTTAAACATATTCTTGGATTTAATATCCACAATAATGCCTTGAGGTTATTATTCATCTTTATACCTGAGAAAAAAGTGATTCAGAGGTGCCAAGAAATTAGCAGACCCTAAATCTTGAAGCTGGGGTTTAACTCATCTTTCTCATTTGACACTCAAGTCCTTACTTAGCAGGTATACCATGCTGTTACAGCTGGTAGCAGTACTCATTTTAAAACCTTTCTCTGGCAGGAAATTAACCTGAAGCATTTATAAACCCCAGGCATTATTTTTATTGAGAGAAAGTAGGTAAAAGGTGAGAGTTAGAATACAGATGTGGGGGAATATTTAAGAACAATTATGGGCTTTGAATTTTCCCAAGGGAAATTTCCTTAATACAAATCTCTGGGGTTGACAGAAAAAAGCACCAAGGACAGGGGAGTGTCACCTTCTATCTACTAAGTATCATTCTTCTCTCCTAATCAGAATTCTTTTAAAAAGACCTTAGCAGAAAAATGAATTACAGCAACATATTTATCAAACTTTTCCCTGATATGGGAGGAAACAATCTTACAAGTACACAAGTATGACATCAGGGCTTGAGCCTGCAATAATACCACCAGCCTGCAAAAATCAAAAAATTAGACAGGCGTGGTAACGCGCGCCTGTAGTTCCAGCTACTTGGAAGGCTGAAGCGGAAGGATCGCCGGAACCCAGCAGGTCGAGGCTGCAGTGGCCAGGAGCAGCCACTGCACTCCAGTCTGGGTGACAGAGTGAGACTCCAACTCAAAAAAAAAAAAAAAAATGGGGTAGTACGGTGGCTCAGCCTGTAATCGTGCTATCTCAAAATCAAGATTTGATCAACTGTCAATTTCATTGCCAGGACTGAAGATGCCTGTACTTTTGAAGATGCAGTAAGATAATGCTTGTATCTTGGAGACAGATGGCCTTTGTTTGGGATTGTTTGGAACTTGGCTCCACTTAGCTGTTTGCCCTTGGGGAATCTGCATACTCTTTCCGAACCATGGTATTGTCATCTGTAAAATCAGGATGCTGCAAATTGTGTGGTATTGTAATGATTAAATGAGGTAGTATGAGCTGGGCTCAGTGGCTCAGCATGTAATTCCGCGCTTTGGGAGGCTGAGGTGAGCGGATTGCCTGAGCCCGCGGGTTCAAGACCTGCCTGGGCAACTTGGTGAGACCTCATCTCTACAATAAATCAAAAAATTAGCCAGGCGTGGTAGTGCGCGCCTGTAGTTCCAGCTACTTCGAAGCCTCAGGAGGAAGGATTGCCGGAGCCCAGCAGGTCGAGGCTGCAGTGGCCAAGGAGCAGCCACTGCACTCCAATCTGGGTGACAGAGTGAGACTCCAACTCAAAAAAAAAAAAAAATGAGGTAGTACGGGGGCTCAGCTTGTAATCCCAGCACTTTTTGAGACCGAGGTGAGTGGATTGTCTGAGCCTGAGGGTTCGAGACCAGCCGAGGCAACTTGTCAAGACCTCATCTCTACAATAAATAAAAAATTATCCGGGCACAGTAATGCGTACCTGTAATTCCAGCTACTTGGAAGGCTGAGTGAGGCAGAAGGATCACCAGAGCCCAGCAGGTGAACGCTGGGGTGGCCGTGAGTGTGCCACTGCACTCCAGCCTGGGCAACAGAGTGAGACCTCAACTCAAAAAAAAAAAAAAAAAATTAGGTAGTGACACATGCAGGAGATACTAAAGCAGCAGTTCCTTTTCTCTTTTCAGGACATTCAAACCTATTTCATTTTAGCAATTTATAATCCCTTTGCCCCAGAAGCAAATACACAGTAAAGTCATTTTCAGCAAAGCTGAGCAATCTAGCTCAGTCCCTGTTAGCAAAAATGTGGTACATATACACAATGGGATACTACGCAGCCATAAAAAAGAACGAAATCATGAATTTTGCAGCAACCTGGATGGAACTAGAGTCTATAATACTGAGTGACCTCTCACAGAAACAAAAAACTGAGTACCACATGTTCTCACTCATATAACAGACCTTGATCATCCAACGTATTACCACAAGAAAATGACTGACAGTGGTGGGAAACTATGGGGGGGGAGGGATAAGGGAAGGGATTAATGGCAGTAAATACCTTTCTGGGGATGGGGGGACACTCCTTATCAACAAGGGTGCCTGAATGAGACATATTTGTGTACCTAACCCTTAACTGTACCCCTCAATACCACAATAAAAAAAAATATTATATATAAAAAAAAAGAAACGTGGATTTTAAGAACTGCCTAATAATCCACCTTAAGGATGTATAATAATTGAGCAATTCCCCTAATATGTATAATTTATGTTGCCATCTTTCCACAAACATAAATATTATCACCATAAATGTTCTTTGAATGCACATCTGCTTGTTTTGATAGGGTAGACTACTAGAGGTGAAATTAGACCAAAAATCATAATAAAACAAAAAAGATGTGAGCATTTTTAAAACTTCCAAAGAAACATTATTCAGCTGCATTTTAGGAAGCTTGTGAGAGTTCACATACCATTGACAAAATACAAAAAAAAAAAAAAAAGAGCATGCTCCAAGAAAAAACACATCATTATTGGTCATCTGATGCCTAACTAGGATGCCCTTGAACCCATCTTAGTTTATTTAATAAACAAATTATTGGTTATCCTATTATAAGAACACTGATCAGCATACCAGTTTACCCTCACTAAGAGCTTCAACCAAGAGTGGTTTGCCAGTAGCATCACTCAAGCAGTAGACTACCTTAAACTTTTTTTTTTTGAGTTGGAGTCTCACTCTGTTGCCCAGGATAGAGTGCAGAGGCACATTCACGGACATCCCAGCATCAACCTACTGGGCTCCTGTGATCCTTCTGCTTCTGCCTTTTAAGTAGCCAGAACTACAGGTGCATACTATTATGCCCGGCTAATTTTTTATTTACTGTAGAGATGAGGTCTCACCAAGTTGCCCGGGCTGGTCTCAACCCCATGGACTCAGGCAAACCACTTGCCTCGGCCTCCCAAAGTGCTGGGATTACAGGCTGAGTCACCGCGCCTAGTCGACTACCTTAAACTTTTAAGAAGTGAATGATAATTCTGCTGTCATTTGGGATCTCACATTTGGAAGGGAAAAAGTGGTCTAATGCATTTATGGTTTCCTTAAATCACAATATTCACCATGCAATCCTTGAAAGGTATAGAAGCTGTCAGATGTTCACATCAATTTCTGAATAAGAAGTATTGACTATTCTGTCAACCTGCCAGATCTACTGGTTTGCCTTCAGGAAAAGAGTTCTTAAGGTGTCGAATCTTTCAGGGAGTCCCAATGCCTCTCTTCTAAAAACTGACTGGGGGTTGGAGCCCAATTCATCCCCAACTCAGCAGATAAGAGAGGATACTCTAATTTTGCTTCTGCCATGTTCCTGGTTATTTTGTCAAAGTTTAAAGAACTGAGAACAGGCAAGCTAGACAGAGTCTGTCCTTCCTAGAACCTCCAAGTACATGAAGGCTTCAATTCTGTCACCCCCATCTAACCATACCCTAGCTCCTGGCTCAACTCCTCCCACTCTGCCTCTGATGGTCATCTGTTCAGAGGCATTCCTCTCCACACCTCCTTTCAGATCTGCTGCAGTGGCTGGTCCTATCAGACCCTGCTGACCAGTCATTAGTTCCTTTTGCTTGACAGCCTTAGCATTCTTACCCATCCAATTATCCCAGCTGTAATGGCTTTTCTTCATCAGTTTTAACAATTAACCAATTATTTACAACATCTCTTTCTAGAGGGAAGCTGTGCCAACATTTTCCCCCTTTGATAACAAGAAAGAATTGCTGAATTTCAAGTTCTGAGATGATTCTGTCTTCAAAGGGCCTAGACATTGACTCAAGTCCATAGGTCCTAGAGCAGGTGAACAGTTATCCGTTTCGTTTCTCATGCAGCAAATTCTGCTTCCATGAACTCTTGTAAGTGCCACACCCTGCACTAAAAATACTCCCTTTAATTGGTTCTAAATTTATTGCCTCTTAAATTCAGCAATTATTCTCATGTCATTATATTATAGGAGAGGGTAACCAAGGAACAGCCAGTGACTTTGGCAAAAACTACAATGCCTGGAATACGGTCATTGATGCCACCTTAAATGTCATCAAGGAAGAAAGTTACACACACACACACACAGGCACACAATTCAAGAGTATACATATGGGAAAAGAAACTGAATAACTGGATATTTTCCTACTTCAAAGGAATAATGCTGATTCCAGGCAAGGATAAAAGTCCCATATCTGCACTTTTTTGGGGTGGGAAGACAAGAAGCGACACCTGACTATGCAGTGAGGGTTTTCTTTGTTCCACCTGTCTCTGGCTTTTCTCTTCTATGACTGGAGAGTGTTAGAAAGACATCTACACTTGTGAGTTTTATTTCCATAACCTGGATGAATGAAATACTCAAAATGATTCATTTCCCTGAGTCCTACATAACTACCTCCTCCAGGTGGACCACAGCCATCACAGAGGGGTAAGAAGGAAACAGCCAAAGCCACCTCGAACTGATGTTGCCATCTGGTACACAGGAAAGACACATAAGAATTGTCTCTGCATTGTGACAACTTTTCCGTTTCATCTTATTACTTAAACATCCTATTTGACATTTTATGAATGTGTTTTTTGTTTTCTAAATATCAAAGGGGAACAAAATTTGGATTGCATGGTATTTAGGTGTGATTTATTACAAGCATAGAAACTAATATCTATGTTAACAGTCTTGAATTCATTCATTAGAGAAGAAAATTTATATATATATATAACAAGAATTCAAAGTATATATTTATATGTAATGAAATAAGACCAAATATTATAAGAAAAGCATGTCTCTCAAGGAAGGTTTTTTTTTTTTTTTTTTACACCTATAGCCACCAGGAATAGATCCATTCTGTGATGGACATGGGTTTTGTTCTCCTCTCTGCCTATAACACCTCAAGCAAATGATTTAAATTGCCCATGTTCCACTTTCTCTGTGGCAAGGTGGGTATTATAACAGTGACAAAGATGGCAATTGTATTAATTGAAATAATTCATACAAAGTGCTTTTTTTCAATAATGGGCACCTACTTCGTGACAAATGCATGCAACTGTTGCTGCTATCATCAGTACTTCTAGATTCGCTATCTAAAAATTAATGGAATTAAAAAAAATACGGTTGTAAGCAAAGAGCCAGCATGACAAGCAGTGTGGGTCTCCAATCTTTTAAAAAAACAATAAAATATACTCATTAAAATCAGAGGGATAAATTATTCACCAAGCCAGGGAACCAGGAAATTGGAATGAAGACCAAGAGAATGAAGGATTGTTCTGCAAGATAGCTGGACAACAATGTGGCAAAAGCTAGGAATGGAGAAAAAGAAAAGAACTAAAGAGACCCAAAAAGGAGGGTGAGCTAAGACGGTGAGCTCTTTGGGATGTGTCTGGGATTTTCTGTTTATTTCATTGATAAACTGCTTATATGTTGCAATATGCTAACAGAATATAAATAACATTAGTGATTATAGAATATAGCATATGTTTCATTATGATGTTTTTTGCAACTCTGCATATAAAAGAGATTACTTAAAAATCTATGGTATGTCTTTTTATAACTGCCAAACCTAGCATCTGATTTTTGCATATCAATCTTGATCAACTGAAAAGGCTGCAAAGAAAATTTGATTTTGTACATCCAGTGGTCAGCCACGTTAAATTGCTCATAACAATAAGGAAATAGTAACAAGTGCATCCCAAGGTATTTAAAATATACCACTTTTATACCAAAGATTGGTATTTTAATTTGCCAGTTGCAAAGTTCCTAATTTATACTGCAATGAAAAAAATAATTAAGAATTGTCTTCAATTAAGAATCGAAGCAAGCATTCAATGGTTAGATGCAGAATGCTAGATGATCGATGCTTTTGAATTGCTAGGCAAATTATTGCTGAGTTCAAATGGGCTTTTATACAGAACATGCTCATTGACTGCAAGAAGCTTCTGGAAACCTGTGGGAGGTGGAGGTTTTCTATTCGGTGAGCTCTTTCCGAAAGGCCACTTAATAAACACCAGCTCTACTCAGAAGGCTGTGAAGTCTCCTCCCCATTGGGATGGGCAGGCAGCCATAGCCTCTTTCCACCCCACACTCTCACCAGCCAAACTACTGCATTAAAAATAAATCATCCTGAACCCCTGTCCCACTGCCCCATGTCCCTGTCCTCAGTGGTATCATCACTTCTGTTCCTTTCCTAGCAAATTCTGAATTAGGTGCATTTGCAATGCGTGACACGCGCTGTGTTGATACATGTCAAAGAAGAAAAAGCAGCAGAATGTTTTATTAAATCACATTTTCCTATAGCCCATTCATGTTTATTATGTGTAATGACCACCAAAGACCAACCCCACACTACCCAACCACTCACCACTTTACTTAAGAGGAAACAAATCATCTGGCCTGTTCATGTCCAGTCTGGTGCAAGTTTAGAAACCAGGAGTTTAAATAGCAACTCTGGTTGCTTAACAATCTCAGAGAGACAAACTGGCACTGGTACATGGGTGGAACAGTGAGGCTGCTCAGTAAGAAAGCAAAATGGACAAATGTGCACATGAATGGGGCAGTACTGTGCCACTAGCTGCAGCAAAGGGGACTCCAACATTGGCTTTCGGGTCATGTTCAGGAGGGGGAAAAAAAAAGAGGAACGAGAGAGGTGCAAAAATTACTGACTGAGTATTAAGTAGGGCATTTTGTGTGAGTGATTGTTTCACTCTATTCAATGGCAGCTCTGTTCCTAAAGGACCCAGACATTTGTAAAGAAGTTGCTAATGCGGAAACATCACATTCTCGCTTTCTGGGAACAGAAGAAGGGAGATGGATGGGCCCAAGCACACCCATTCAAAACAGTGTTGGTAAAGATGTATAGAAATGACCACTGCCCTGAGGAGAGATCCAGAAGCTTATGGTTAATTGGTTCTTCCTTTGGCTTCCATCATTCACATACTGGAAGTACCTAATAAGTTTACTTCATTGTGTATTTAAAATTTCTCTGAATCTTGAGTTAGTTATAAATTTTTCTGAGATTTTTTTCTTTGATGTTTTACAAGATTTTATTATCCTTCAGGTATTTGCTTTCCTGTTAAGATATTTCTCAGACAAGAGCATTCCTCACACATTCATAATTGGCCTTCCAGATACAATATCTGAGGGGCTCTGGGACATAAAGATTCTTGGAAAAAATCTCCCCCGACTGGCTGCAGAATCCAGTTTGGAATGGCAGTTCTGTCAGAATAAAACTCTTCCCATGGAGCCCTTCAAAGAAATTTAAGTGACTCCTAACTTTGCAATCCACCTTTGTGACATCTTGGTAAACAATCTTACCTTCTGAAGGAAAAAATCTGAATCCGGGTTACAATTATGCAAAATGTCAAGTGGAAACTATCAGTTAGACAAATACATACTTAGTGAGAAGTGTGGTCAATGGAGGAGCATTTTCTACCTTCTACAGAGCCACGCTGGGTAGAGAGCAGAATAGGCTTATGTTCCATATAGTGCATCCTCAGGAACGCCAGACAAGAGTCCCCAGACAACAAATCCTTTTTGGGCACCAAAAACAGCCCAACAACTGCAATCACCTTTGAGCTGGTGCTTAAATTTCTACCTTATCTGCTTCCTCCCTGGACCTCAGCCTTAGTTGAAATGCAGCTAAGCTTATTTGCTTCCTCCCTGGGCCTCAGCCCATTGAAATGCAAACACTGCTGAAACAGGTAACTTTCTTCATCTTTCACCCCTTATGGAATAACTTCCTGGGATTTTTTTCCCTAAACCCAGGGTAGATGAGGCCTGCCAAGGACGAAATCTGATGGTGCGAGGTGGGGTGCCTATCCGGGAAAGGAGGCACACAGAGGGCATCCCTGAGCTCTGTCAAGACCCAGAAATGATAGGACAGTGCTGAGAGACCTTGACCTATGTCACATTGATTTTGATAGAGATATATCTATTATGTAGATAGCACCCTGCTGATGATTCTAGATTTTAGAAGATATTTTCTAAAAACCCCAATTTTGGGCAAATTGTTAAGAAGTGGCACATGTTTTTTTCTGTCCAGTTACAATATTGAAAACTACTCAATGTTTTGTGATTCAAACTTCTACCTTTATTTTACCCTTATGTTTTCAAAAAGAATGGGAATACTTTGAAATGAGGAAGTCATGTGCAGATGTATGTAAATACCATTTTAGCTTGGAGGATTTGCACAAAAAGGGTCTCATTTATGAAAGAAGGTATGGCCAATATCTCATCCTCATCATGTAAAGCCACTTGTCCCTGCTGTGGCCCCCCAACAAGTTAGCTTAGGTTTAACTTTGCAATGATAATTGATGAGCCAAATATCAAGAGTGGCCTATCTTTCCATACCTGGGATATTTTGAAAGGAGATTTGAAGTGCTATGACACTTAAATACTTTGCTTTCTTTTCAATCACAGCTCCTTTGTCCCTAGTTAACATCGTTAGATGCCCACTGGGAGACAAGTGGTTGTGCCTGCCAGCCCTCCAGCTAGGTGATGACTTGCCTAAAAAGGGAGCTTCAAAGGCCCCTTCTTTTGTGCCCATCAGTTCAGTGGGCAGGCATGTCCAGCCCTCCACAGGTGGTCCTGCCCTGCATGTAGCCAATCCACTCCCTGGTAATCAGGCTGGTCCCCTCCTGGCCTCCTACCTCCTACATCTTTAATCCACAGTCCCCCCGCCCCCAGCCTTCCACCTATCAAAATCCTACACGACTTTCTCTTCCATACTTCCCTGACCATCTGGTCCTCAAGAAGTTTTTCTCTTCACAACTCTGAAAGATCTTGGCATTTAGCTTGAATCAAATACATAAGAGAGACTATAAACTCTCTCTTCTTACTCCAAAGTGTGGCATGGGCATTACATTCAGCAGCTCTGGCAGATCCTGTGTTACCAGGAGGACCCGTGCTACAGTCCCAGTCGGTGCTATGGAGCGCCCGGTGTCCCCGCAGCAGGAGTGACAGCTGTAGGGTAGCATCCTGAGTGCTCCCACCTGCCCAATGGCTGGGGCACTTTCTGCTATCTCTCCTTCCTCTCACACGTGTCACGAAAGAAAGACGGGCAAAGAGCCTCCAGGGAGAAGAGAGAATGCGTTCATTCCCAGTTCTGCCATTGTGTATCTTAGACAAGACACTGCACATCTTCCGGATGCAATTCCAAATTCAATCAAAAAAAAGGGTTAGGTTGTAGATCATTCTGAGTTCCTTCTAAGTTCCTAAGTCTGTACGACTAGTGTTTTGTAGTGTCAGCTGTCTTTTATTTGGGCACACAGGTATGGGCTCTTCATCCAAACCATGTGAGGAAAAAAAAAACATGTTTAATTGTGTCCTACAGAGCACCATAAACTATAAATTTTATTAACGTATTGATGTTTTTCCACGAATACTCGTAGAATTCCAAATTAGAAGACAGCTCACGAATCACTCTCATGAAGTGTGCATTCCAGGATGACTTGCAACCTTTAAAATGTAGTGGCAAATAGCACTCAGGCAATTTTGTATGTGGCATTACAGTATCTAATTCTAATTTACTGGTTTCGTACATTGAGTCCTCATTATTAATCTAGTACAGTAATTGTTTATTAAGATGTGAAACATTTCCCATCGTGGGTACTACTTGGGTCTTGAGTGTCACAGCTTACAACTTACATCTGCACAATGTTTATAGGTTAGTAATGTGTCCTGTGCCCAGCAAGTCATCTTAATGGTCACTTATACAAACCGTAAGTGGCAGAATACTGATATTTGTTAGGTGAAATGATAAGTACTCACATTTCAGGTGTGTGGCATTGGGATTTTTTTTTTTAAAGAAGTACTCTCACTTGATATGTAAGAAATGTGGAAAGTTTATTTCTGGTATCCTGCATTCACTGGGATGAACCATACAAAAATATGACAATTAATACCGCTTACTTCTTATAAATGGAATAAATGTGGCAATGTTGAGTAGCTAGGGCGTGCAATTATCCACTCCTTTTCATCACCTTCCCTTTCTTGATGCATCACAGATTACTTGCATGTTTTCTATGCTTAGCTTTCGAAAAAAATGAAATAATCATTTCCATCTCAGGAACAGGATTTGCTGGCTTATGAAACCTGAAGTAACATACAAGTTTCAAGAAACATTCTGAGGTAGAAATAAGCTTGGTGTGAATATATGGACCACGTAGAGTTTTATTTTATAAGTTTGTAGATTGTTGCTGAATCTCAGTAACTACTGCCACTAGGATTTATTGAGCAGCTACTAGATTTCAGGCACTGTATGCTAAGGGCATCTCAGCTTTTCCACCCAGCCAGTGAGCCAGGATTCAAATCACAGTCAGAATCTAAAGTCTACAATCTTCCCACTATACACTTTGCTGATAGATCTATATTTCAGATTACAAGGGTAACATTTCTGTCCAGGATACAGAGGCCTGGATTGGTACTATTGACTAAACATCTACCTCTGAAAAAGTTGCCAGGGAGGCAACTCCTCTATCGACCTTTACTACCCAAAAGATCTTAACAGGTCTTAGCTCAATCAAACTGCTCCTAAATCTCAACATCCCCAAATATTTCCTAAGTAAAAAGGAGTAAAAGGATTTTCCTGTGACATCTGTTTCCATTCTCTCCCCCTCCCTTCTCTCATAATATGCATGTGTTTTTCAGTTTACATTAAGATACAATGCGCTTGACCTAATTTTTAACTTCATTCCTCACCCAACACATATCGATGGACCTTCTTTTATGGACCCGACTGTGTGTGGCATCAGGGGATACAGACTTGCAGTCCCTTTCCTCACATCACTGAGAGTCTAGCAGAGAAGAGAGCCCAGAAAATGAGCGATGGCAACAGACAGGAATGTGCATGAGGACACCGGGGATTTCCAAGCATTGTAGTCAGGTATTATGTGTGTCTGTTCCAGCATCACAACTAACAGGAGCAGGTGAGTGACAAGCCATTATTATGGGTATCAACATCACTTGTCCTTCTTGCTTTTATATCTTACTACCATCCCTCCCAAACTTCCATTCTGGAAGATATAGTCTGAGAGAAACTTCCCTGGAAGAGGAGTCAGAATGACTAGGAGTCGAGAAAAGGTAGCACTCAAAAGAGAATCTTTGCAAAGGTTGTTTTTTTTTTTCTCTTCCTTGCCTATCTTCTTTTAACAAAATACAAACTGTGCACACGTTCAGTTAGTCCGTATTTAAAATTTCCTCTGAAGATGAGATTGTGATAATATACCTGTGACCAGAATAATTTTAACTAGCACAGCACATAATAGAATGACAAAGCTGAAATTAATTTCTCCTGCTCATTAAAATTGTCTTGTATTGACACTATTGAGTTATAAAAATAATTGTGAAATGTGTTATGGAAACAATTGGCTAAAATATCTAACTCCCTCAGATAATGTGGAAGAATTTGCATTTGGGGACTTGCTCTTCTTGCTCAGTTTTGCCCATGACTGTGAGCATTCAAAAGGGGTTGATATACATCGTTACAAATTGTAGTACAATTCCAATGACCGACCTTAATAATTAAAAATCACAAAAAGGCAGATACCGGATAAACTGCCAAATACCTGACTGAATGTTGGTTTGAATCCTAAATTCTTGAGTTTAATAAGGAAGTTCTGTTTTTCTGATTTCAAATTTCACCATGATTCAAAGCAATCTTCATATCCCTGGTGCATCTTACAATAAAGAAAAACTATATGCTTCACCAATATCCTCTACAGCAAGCAACATATGTGCCACAGAGATTAACCAACCTTCCTCATTTTTTTTTTTTTTTGCAGCCAATAGCTTAAGAATTGTCAGAGAGAGAAATCAATGCTTTAAACCATCTAAATGCAGCATGGGAGTTCAGCTTTGAAACTGTACAAGCATTAATCTATATTGCGAGCCATTCATGATTTAAGTACAGAATTAGAGAAGAGTAACTGTCACTATGTTGCTATATAGGCAAGACCAGTCTAGAGAGTCTAAAATTGAGAACGTTTTCCAGGAACTGATAGAAAAATGAATGTGTTTTCCTTTCACATTAAAGACTGGCTAGAAATCAAACATCAAAGTTCAATAACATTCATTTTAAAAAAATACTGAGAAGTACATGTATTTCCTCACAGAGTAAACATGTCATATCACTTCAAACTTGGGTTGCATAGTATAAAGTAGATTTTCCTCAAAGACACTAGAAAATAAGAAAAAACAAATACGCTTGAAGCAGAACTATTAAAACAGTCAAAAGGGAACATTTGCAATGATTATGTGGAGGCATTCTGTTCTCTCTTCTCTAATGAGACAGGGGTTGGCAGCAAAAGCATCCATCACAGACTCTCAACGTCAGGCGTTTCCTCCTGCAGGAACAAGACAGCTGTTCCTGGGACCTACAGCGGTCCTCCAGCCGCTCCTGCAATCCTCCAGCACCCAAGACCCAGATTAGCATCTCACTTCTAAGGAAAGAGTCATCTACTCCTATGATGGTGCTGCCAACGTGCTGCCAGGGACACTGGGAGTGGGAAGGAGTAAAATGCGCATTCTCAAAAATGTATTTGAAACAGTGAAATTATACATAGAGCTTGACAATGGAACACTTCATTTTGCTTCTCTTTAGAAAAGACACAGAATCCCTAAATGTTTGCATACTCTCTAAGCCTGGTTCCGTGAATAAACAACTGTATCTCTTTATTTCTCAGACTTCCTTGGTTCCAGAACGTCAAACTCTAAGAGGCTTCTACCTAAATAATCTGACAGACATGTGGGCAATTTCTTCATGGTGGGCACACATACAATGTGTGGACACACAAAGACCCCTAAGCTTTGCTACCCAAAGTGTTATCTGTGGGTCAGCAGCACCGGAATCACATAAGAGTTTGCTAGAAATGCAAGACCTCAGGATCCATAACAAACCTACTAAAGTAGAACAAGCATTTTAACAAAATCTTTAGGTAATATGTATGCACATTAAAGTGTAAAAAGCACTAGGTGGGCCAGGCATGGCAGCTCATGCCTGTAATCCCAGTGCTTCGGGAGGCTGAGTCAGGAGGATCTTTCAAGACTAGGAGCTCGGAATCAGCCTGGACGCCATAGCAAGATCCTATCTCTACAAAAAATAAAAAATAAAAAATAAAAAGCACTAGGTTAAGACATAATAAAGAGCACTTAAAAAATCATTTTAAAGATGTGGGGTACAATTCAGGATTAGATATACAAATGTTCATTATGCAGGGATCCTTGTTGATGAGATGTGCCCTCCTCAGCAGTTTCCCACTACTGCCAATTCCTTTCGTATAGCACTATGATAATTGCTCAAGTTCCGCTTATAAGAACAGTTTTAAAAAATTCTTTTATTGGTTACTTTCTGTGAGCCTTGGCCATATACCCCATCATATAAATTGGCAAAAATATGAAGAGTTTAATGTGATTTGCCCATCCCCAAATAAACAGGTATGCCAAATGTGGGCATTTAGATATGCACACCATAATTTTTTTTTTTAAATCCTGGAATTTGCTAGGCACATGTATAGTAAGTATATTTTGGGAAATTCAAAGAGTGCTTTTATGACCCTGAAAAAAGTAGCTCTATTCTTCAGCAGGTTATTAGTTTTACACTAGATCTCTATATTTAATCACACCTGCTGTGTTAATGATCAGATCATGTGTGATACCCTGTACACCTTGAGAGAAGACAGGTACCCAAGCACTCTGGGTGTGCTGTAGATTGGTAGAGCACACACACACATGGCAAATTGATGGCTATTCCCCTGTGGATATCTTCCAAAGCTGGGTCTTCTTGATCCAACAGCAAACCCCCTCCTATTCCATTTCTTGTAAAATTAGTTTCCCTACAGATTAGTGTGGCCATCAGTTGAAGTGAGAATTCAAGGACCATGAAATCAAAAGCCCGAGAGGCTCATTTACAAAGGTGAGTTCTTTCTTCCCACATATACTCTTCTGGTCTACCAGTTATCCATCTGCCTATTAGTAGAGCTCAAGTGAAATCCCTCAGAGCTTGGCAGAGACCTTTTGTACCTTGCCAGCAGGTAGGTCACGGAGAAAAATAAATCTCTCATTCCTCTCACAAAAAGCCACACAGACGGTCCCTGTATACTGAGTACACTGCCAATTGAGGTAATGATAGATGAATGAGTCTCCAAAATTGTATCTCTGCCTGACAGTTCCAAGCACTATTCAGTCTTTCTATAGGCTCCTGAGAGCAGCTGTTTATCTTCAGGGTCTAACATACCTGAGAGGGAAGAAAATAATGCAGAAACAATACAGGCACTCAGAACATGAAACTGTATGTCAGCTGGGGGAGATTGCCACTATCAGCAATTGTGGTAACTTTGCAAGGCTCTCTGTGACACCTTAGTTAAATAATACTCAGTGTCAAAGACAACACTGAGAATACTCTCATCATCTTGAAGGACGGTCATTACTAGAGTGAGTGAGTGTAGAAGCTGCCTTTGCCGGGCTCGGTGGCTCAGCCTGTAATCCCGCGCCTTTGGGAGGCTGAGGTGAGTGGATTGCCTGAGCCCGTGGGTTCGAGACCCGCCTGGGCAGGCGAAACCTCATCTCTACAATAAATTAAAAAAATCAGTCGGGCATGGTAGCGCGCGCCTGTAATTCCGGCTACTTGGAAGGCTGAGGCGGAAGGATGGCCGGAGCCCAGCAGGTCGAGGCTGCGGTGGCCGGGAGCGGCCACTGCACTCCAGTCTGGGTGACAGAGTGAGACTCCAACTCAAAAAAAAAAGAAGCTGCCTTTGGTACATGTGACAGAAGCTTATAATGCCTGTTTCAATCTGGGGAGGAGTCATAAAACTGCTTCACTTCTGCTCTTCAGGGTGAGGCATACATCTCATTTCCAAAAGGTAAGACTGAGGTCCAAAAAGGTAGATTGATTTGTTTAAGATCCCCAGTGCCTTATGGTAGAACAAGGGCTGAATCACAGCAGAACACCACAGGTGATTTCTTGCCCAAGCACCTGCTAGTTTACCTCCCAATGAGGAAGTATGTGTGTGTGTGCCTATGCATACGCAGCATCTCCTGGAAATATAAAACTCCCTGCCACCACCCTCCCCCCCTCCACACCACTCTTGGACACCACTGTGAATAAGCATGTTTTCCCCACTATTGACAATTCCTCCCTCTTTTTGTTTATCTTAGATGTACAGAAGAGTCTCAGCCCATTCATTTAGATTCAAATATAAGTTTTTTGTCAAAATGTCCCTGATGCTTCCGTACCCCAAAGAAGAATCACACTCATTCTCTTCTGTGCTCTCACAGGACCTCATTCCTTCATGTGACATAACAGTAACCACCACTCTTGCCTGGGAACACCTTGTCTCAGAGATTATGACTCATCTTTTTTTTCTCCTGCCCAGTATCAGTGTCTGGAACTGTGATGTCTGATATGACAGCCACCAGCCATATGTGACTATCTCAATTTCAATTTTAATTAATTAGACCTAAATAAAATTTAAAATTCCATTTCTCAGTCACACCAGCTATGAGTTAAGAACCTCAATGGCAACAAGTAGCTAGTGGCTACCATATTGGTTAGTGCAGGTGCAGAGTAATTCCTTCATCGCAGAAAGTTCTTTTGGACCGTGCTGGTCTAGAAAATACTGAATGTGGTACACAGCAAAGTTTTTTTGAAATCAGGAATTTAAAAAAAATGCATACACTAGAGCTTTAATGGGGGAATATTTATGTAAATCTAGAAACTTAAACAAAATACCAGTACCCCACCAGTCTATTATTCCCTAAAAGATAATCAGGGTTAGAATCAGTGGTTTCCTCTTCTCATTCAAAATTGTTACAGGAAAAAATTATAATAAGTGCTGGAAAGATGAGAAATTCTACTTACAGGGCTATCCACAATTAAAAGTATTTATTTTCAATGTTTTTAAGCAAACCAGGCTAATGAGAAGTAGGGAGTAATTCACCAAATGGATGATTACAGACCTTGTCAGGTCCATGAAGTAACACAGGTTTTGGATCTAGCCTTGCCCACATTATGTCTGTCAAAATGTGACCCCTGGATCCCCTTCTGCTCTTTAGGGAAATGGGGCAAATAACTGGGAGGCAGTAGGTGGGTTCTAGACCTGGTTCCTACCACTAATAGCATATAGACTTGGCAGTTAAGTAAGCCATCGGTCCCCAACTTTTTTGGTATCAGGAACCAGTTTTGAAAAGACAATTTTTCCACGGATGGGAGCGAGGGATCATCAGTCATTAGATTTTCATAAGAAGTGTGCAACCTAGATCCCTAGCATGTGCCACTAACAATAGGGTACATGCTTTTATGAGAATCTAATGCCACATCTGACCTGACAGAATATGGAGCTCCACTTGCCCTCCACTCACCTCCTGCTATGCAGCTGGGTTCCTAACAGGCCAAAGATGATACTGGTCCATGGCCTGGGTGTTGGGGATCCCTGAAGTAAACCCTTCATTTCTGTGTGTTTGACTTTTTCTCATTTTAGAATTAACATAATGACCACTAAGTCTCCTTTTCTGCTTTAATATCTTGTTTCCTTGATGCTAACCCCCAAATCAACTGGATTCCTAAGACTTCCCCTGCTATTTTAGACCATACCAGGCGACCAGCAAAGAATATCTGCAGACCCACGTGTATACCTAATTAATTGCTTTCCTATTCCTGTTTCTCCCCTCTTTCTATCTGACTTTTGCATATGCATCATCAATTAAATTCATCTTTGAAAAAACGCTTGTCTGAAAAACAAATGTTCCACGAGTCAAACAGAAATCCCTTCCAGGTCCTTCATTCCTGTGGAAGTTTTACTTCTCCTATTCTGGGATGTAACTTTCTTAGGATTCCAGATCTTGGTTCTTCACGAGTCTTTTAGAGTTTGTCCCTCTTCTTATCATCCCATGTGATGTTCTATTTCTCTAGGAGGTCACGCCCAACAAAAGCAATGCCTGCTCCACACAGCTTGCTTTCCGACCCTGATCATACATAATACTCTGAATGAGGGCAAAGGAACTTGGGGATCCAAACGAATAATTTTTTTCTCTTCTTTTAGTGTCTAGCTATTGGCACTCTAGGGTTCTGAGACCAAGACCTGCTTAAGCTCACAGGTCTGGCGAGGACTGTTCCAGCAAACACAAACAGCAACCACCTTCATCAGAGGGGTTCCAGGAAACAAGCTGCAAATGCACTCCAGTTTCAAAAGTATTAAAGAGTCAGGAATAACTCATAGTAATGCATACTTCCATTCCATTCCACACGTATTTCCACTAAAGGAAAAACAGAAATGTAATAGCCTGGCAAATGAGATTTCTTTTGCAAATTATCACAAGGCTTATAATATCTGTGTTTTTCTTTATTGCACTGGAAAACCAGATCACATGCTCAGCATAAATGGTGATAATTAAGAGGCAAGGTCATAACAGAGGGAAAAGATGCACACCATACATTTCATATTCCATTATTAATTTTGCTTTTTTCATTTTCCTCAACACATAGGGTGGGTGTTTGTACAAGCAATGGAGTTTCTGAATTCTGAATTCCAGTTTCACATGTGAAAGAATATCTCACAACAGCCCAGGCACAGTTTGGTTATTTTTCTTACCTTCATTTTTCTTCTAAGAAGTAAAGTCAACACTACTCCTCAAATAAAAATAGAAATCCATATAGATATCAAATTATGGTATAGGAACAGGGAGCACAAAATTGAGTTTACCTTAATCTTCATTCCCAATATGTTGCTATATTAAGATACTAATTCCTCATCGATACATATGTTGACCATAGGACTTACTGCCCAAACCAGGGCACTGCTGAGAATAAAAGAAAATGCTGCTAAGTCAAGCTAGGACAATTGGCATAAACCTGGACTGGCCTAGGCAAATTGGGATATCCAGTCCCCTTACCTATAAAGCACTTAACACAGCTTTTTATCCTAATAATTCCAGTAACTATTGATTCTTACATTTTTTCTTGTCACCCATCATTCCAAGTCTTTACTCTTAATTTTCCACATTGCCTAGAAATCTAAGACTCCACGCCTCCAGAAGCATCCATCTTAAAACAGACCCCAGCAATGACCTGTAGCATCTAGATAGCAAGCAAAACATTAGAATTGAGCCAGAGAGACTCAGATAAAAGTATCTCTTATCTCTCTAATTTCTCTAACAATCCTGTGAACTTCTTGGAAACAGGAACTCTAACACAAGTTTTTTTTGCATCCTTCTCTGCCCACCCTACCAGAACTCACTGAATATTGTTTGCAGACCAAAAAGACCAATTACCTTCCTTTCCTCATTCTTTCCTGTGGGAAATCAGGAACATATTTTACTTGCCATAAACCCTGAGAAAAGCTATAGAAAAAAATCAAGATGGGAAAACCAAATGGTATTATTTCTTTGTAACAACTACACAAATTGTATGATGATAAAAGTAGACTGAAAATGTTTGAAAGTATTTCTATATTTACAGAATAAAATTAGTAATACAAAAGAATGCCAGAATTATACATTCTTACTAAACATACCGCATTGTGCAAATAAGCTTTTCTGGATCTGGATGAGGTCTCCCTTGACAACAAGGGAAAGTAATTAATCCACTGGTGACAGGTAGAGTTTATCAAATCTTTTATATCATGTTTCTGAGATGATAGGTTCAATTTTATCACAATTACATCTGCATTCTTGTTTTGTCAAAATATAGATTTTGAGCTCTGACTTTATCTTCTAGAGACGAATTAAGAATACAAAAGGCTAGTCTACATAAATTAGGAATCACCAAAGTTATGGCTACATCATGTTTCTAGAGAGGACTCTGATCCATAGAAGGTAACATCATCATAGATAGAACCCAAAGTTTGTATGCCACAGACTTTAGACATAGGATCATGCATATATATTGATGAGCAAGTCATTTGGGCACATTTCAGTTTGTTTTATTCCCTGTAGTTATTTCACTATAAGTTTTGGAGAGTTAACTGATCAATGCTTGCCAAATTTCAAGGATATCAGATAGTGAGGTTTTATTTTTCCTTGAGGCACAGAGGTAAGGTCATCCGTATCTGAGATAGCCTGCACTAAAAAAAACATAGGCTTCATGCAGGCTTTATGCATGAAAAATAACTTGAAATCCATTTTTTCAATAAAAGTGTCAAGTTTAAGGTTCAATTAAAATGATGCATGCCTGTTATATGGCAGTTCCTGACAATAAAATCTCCAAACAGGTAAGATATTCGAGTAGCAGAGAGGCACAATTTATACTTGTTATTTGAATCCATTAAAATTGTGCCCTTGGCCTAAACATTTAGGTATGTGCATATGACAGAAAATATAAGTGTCTTCCCCTGATTATTAATAATATTTATTGAACACTGACAGTCTTGGTGCAGTTCTCAATCGATCATAAAAACACCATCCAAATCTTCAGATTCGAATGAAACTAAAGCAAACAGGACCTTGGTTCAGTTTGAATCATTAGAGTAAATACCTAATTAAGAAATCTTGCTTAATGTCTTCAGGAATGGAATTTCCATCACAGAAGAGATTTCAGCTAAATTCCTGTCGATGTGTGATTCCTGGGGGCAGTGTGTAAGGAGATCTGCTGTAACAAAGAATAATGAGACCCCAGTTTGTATCTGAAATAAAGGTGTAAAGTCAGTCCCAGAGGCACTGGAGGCTCAAGATTATCAAGGCCAGTCATGAATATTCTTGAAAGAAAATATTTTTTTGTTGTAAAGAAGTTCCTTGAAAACCATTATTTGCTAGTCAGGTCCTAAATCTCTCCTAGGCAGAATGGCCAGTCATACCCTGTGCAATGCAATGGGCATGGAGTGAGACCAAGCAAAGCCTGACTCTGCTGCTTCCCACTCTCAGGGGTATGGTACCTCATCTCCCTGACCTTCCATCTCCTGTGTGGAAAAACAGACATGACAAATCCCACCCCAAGAGTTTGTGAGGACCAAATAAATATCTGTTTGCAAAAGGTGGTTGTGAAAGGGTGGACCCATGAGCTGCATGCCATGCCGGTTAGCATCATGGGTTCTACATCATGTTAAAATTCAGGACATTAATACAAAGTATGACTTCCTAACTGGGTGCAAAGGAAATACTCCCAGCACTGACGCAGAGACCAGTAGCTAGATCAATGATTCAAAGGTGGGGGTAATTCAGTAGGGCAGAAGGGAGACCCGGCAACTATGCTTGGTAGAACCCGGGAGGGAAGATCACATACTGGGATCTCCATGGTAGGAGGATAAAGGACAAAGCTGAAGGTACTTTGTGACGCAGGTCAATGAGAAGTAAAAAGAAGAGGTTAGCAGAAACCCAGGCAACATTAGACTGTATCTGGAAGAAGCACACTGGCAAGCACAACTTTGATAAAATTGTTTGAAGTCAAAACAGAAAAAAGGGTACTGGCATGGTAAGGCTAGGGACAGACATCATCTCCCCAAGCAGCTTGCTGTGCACACAGAGGGCAATTGTAGACAGGAAGTATCCAGCAAGAGCTATTATAGTAAGCATAACCTAATAATCAGTAGAACACCTGCAAACAGGGAAAAGAGTATGTTGTATTTCTTCTAAGAACCCCAGCCACTTTATCCTCAATTCAAGATTCTTTGCTGATTGAAGAAATAATTCACTGTACTCAGTGTTTCCTCTTGTCCTCACTTCCTATAACTGTAAATGGAAAATATGAGCATGTGCATATATGTTTATGTGTTACACTAGTGGCTTTGTTGTTCTCACTTGTACTATCTCATTTGTACCCCTTGTCAACCTTCACCCATACCATGCCCACAGACCTTTGGTATAGTAAAATCAAATTGCTTTTATTTATTTCAAATGTCAACCGGCTCAGATCAAACTCTTATGAACTCATGGGTATCAGCTGAAAAGGAGACTCAGACTATTATGAGAATTTTATAAAACTGAAGACAGCATGCCTAACCCTCCCCTCCAGTGGTCTAAGGTTGACAGAGAAAGAAGAAAAGGGACTAATACTGAATTCTGTAAAATTGACAAGCTCTATCTACTTAGAGACAAGTGCAATATTATCCTTGGAGTTGTCCTCTCACGAAAGATGATTCCACAAGAGATAGCAAATGGGTCCATAAAACTTCATGGTCGGGGGACCAAGAGCAGCAAGTGCTCAGTGGAAGCTGGTTGATGATGAAAATAGACACACACCTTTTGTGGAGAGCTTGGCAAAATTGTCTATCACCAAGGTCAGAGCTTGCCAAACAAGTGTCAAATGTCAAATGGGGGCTGGATCTCTCACACACACACAGTCAACGAACACTCGCTTTATATGCAATTCTCATTTCCTACAGCATTTTGTGGAAAAGTTCTTTCTTTTTTTCCCTTCTTTCTTAATGCAAGCTACAGAGTCTTAGCTTTAGGCCAACTGTGCCAGTTTAAAGAACTACACATAAACTCCAATAGAACCATCTTGGAGAAGTGAATCTTGGGAACGAACAATATTCTTACAGCTTTATTGTCAAGCTTACAATAGCCCTTCTTGTTTAAACGACTTTATAAACTTTTACAAGAATGTGCATGGAATGGCATTTCATTTGGTTTTGAATTTTCTTTATTATTCCATTTATTTTTCCTGAAGAGGGCTAATGAGCCTATTCTTCTCTGTAAGTAGGCTAGCTTCTGGAATGAACTATTAAAACAGATGGTCTGATCACAGTAATACCATTTCTATGTGTATGGTACTACAGTTCATAATGAACTTTTACATGCATTACCTGATTTGATTTTAGCACATGGTTTTGGAAACCAGGCTGATAACTTCAGGCGTGTGATATAAGTAAAGGCATTGAAGCAGGCATATTTAGCTAATGTGAGCGTAGTTTATGTTTCAAACATCTTGAAGACAAGGCCTATAATGTTTACTGCCCATAAAACCTCTCTCAGGATATGATACTCTTCCCTTTATAGAAGATACCCAATAACTGCTTCTATCTTCCCGGGTATACCTGGAATTGATAAGTTGGCTAGAGTCTAAGAAATGTTCTGTTTTATCTGATGCTGCTGTGATTTCACAAATCTATTCTATTCTTTTCCTGCCACAGAAAACTGTTGAGTTCCCTGAAGGCAGAAGTCAGATCTCATGCTGTTTGGGATCTTCCACATTGCCTAACACCACCGAGAAATGAATTATTAAGCACGTATCTCTCCATGGCATAGAATATCACAGGTACAAAGTTTCAGACCAAACAAAAATTGTCCTCCTCCTGCAATTGACTCTTCTCCTCATACAGTTTGCTTGTTAAAGTGTCAGAGCATCATGAGGGTCTAGGCTAGAAATGCAGTAAGACTGTGCTTATTCTGCCCAAATAAGAAGAAATGGCGGGTGCAGAGAAACAAGCTGTTCTGCTTTTCCACATTTCAAATGCATTTCCTTCTCTGAACACATCCTAATATGATAGAAGCACTTTAAGTCTGCTTCCTAATGGCTGAGTTTAACAGTTCAGAAGAGGCTCAGTCTTCTGCCACAGGTCCAGGTGGCTGGTCTAGAGGACACCAGACCAGGGAGAGTGCCTCCATGGGTCTTCCCAGGCTGGGCTGGAGGTAGGGGTGAGTGCTCTTCTAGGGAGCTAAGCTAGGGGTGTGGGGGATGAGGCTGCAGAGACTGCTGGCAGTTACCTTCACTGTGTGAAGGTAAAGGTGTGTCTACAGGAGAGAAGCAGCTGCTACCTTCCCAGGCTTGGGTTTTTAAGCCCTCTGCAATTCTGTGTCATCCACCACAGTACCTTTCCCGCAAATCTCACTTTTACCTAAAACAAACAAAAGTCCCCAGGCGGAGTGTCTGCAGGGAAGCTCTTCTCTAAAGACATCTCCCATTTCTAGTATTCCTCAATCCCCAGAGAGCCATGATGAAGGAATGGGGGTGAATCCACCATCGTTCCTCTCTCTCTCCCAACTTCCTCCTCAACTCCAGCTGTGGCCACAGCATCTTCAGCATGTAGAAAGGGATACAAGGGGAACAGGTTTTATAAAATTACAACACATTTGTGAATTCTGTCAATACAGAGAACACAACAGAAGCTTGTTAAATATTAATATTATTGTTTCAATGCCAGGACAAAATAGAAGCTTATTAACTATAAATATAATTAATATTATTTTTTCCATGGGATCTTTTGTGCCTAGTATCACCTAGATGTCTACTAACACCAAGTAAATACTTAGTTAGTATTCATATTGAATGAATACTACCTTTTTCTTAGGAAGTTCTCAGCAAATACTTTATAAAGAATAAATAGTACCTTTACTGAAACCAGAAAATTATTACATTTACCAATGTGATTTCAAACAGAAGCACAATTAGCTAATTTTGCTCTTCATAATATGGGCCTCAGATACAGTTTTTGCTGCCTAGAGATGAATCTTTCATTTTACTATAGAATTGAAGATATTACAAGTTCTGAGATAGTTTATGTGAAAACCAAGTAAATTATGGAACTGCCATTAAAAACTGCTGGACATCAGTAACATATGGAGACTGAGCACTGGAAACATGCCCAGTCTGCATTCAGATATGGCATCAATGTAAAATATGCATACTATTTCAAAGACTTAAAGTGGGAAAAAAGAATTGTAAGATGTTTCATTAATGATTTAATATTGATTACATGTGGGGATAATAAGATGTTTGATATGTTGAATTAAAATACATTTCAAAATTATTTTCATTACTTATTTTTAATTTTTTAATATGGCTAGTAGAATTTTTTAAAGCTACATAGGTAGCTCATGTTGTATTTTTATTAGTGCTGGTGCTCACTCAGCATTATACAAATATAAAGCAGGATTATTACTCTGTTCTAGACATTAAAATTATGCAGAGGAAAACTAGAAGTTTTAACTTTGTCTTCGGAAATAAAAATTTCACCTGAGTTAGCCAAACTATTTGAGGGACAAAAAAAAAAAAAATGCTTGATTTCAATCCTTACATCAAAATAGTCTGTGCTTTTACATGAAATGGATAATCATTAGGTATGATTTTTGTTTTAAGAAAACGCAGTAAGACTATTAGAGAAATTCATGATGCTTAGGGCTCTAGAGAGACTGTATGTAGAGATCCTCCAGTGTTCATCCTTTGTTCCTTTCCCCTGGCATCACAGATGCCTCCAGCTGCTGGCATTAGGGACCAAATAAAGATCATCACACAGCACCAAACCAATGTATAACCAAACCGGAGGGCCTGTGAGGGGGCAGGCAGGATGGAAGGATACATGCACCTGTGTATGTGTGTATTATCCACATCAGCAGGTCTCATGGCCAACAAAGAAGCTGTGAGACAACATATCCCTCAAATGGTCAGACATGCCAAAGCCATCTTTTTTTTCTCTAACATATGCACTTGTGCTTATGACTGGTAACAAATGGCATAGGATGGTAACTACATTCTACTTACTGAGCTCAAGAAGAAAAAAATAAGACATCCCAAATAACAAAAGACAAAATCCACCTCCCCTTTCTCACCATGCTGGTAAAGCTTATCCTCTCAGTGATTTCTAATTATGCTGTAATAGGCCTGAATTAGAAAATCTTCACCTTGCTCAACAAACATCAGTCAAGGAATTCATGTTTCCAAGAAGTTTTATCAGTGTACAAATAATTTTCAGAGGCTCTTCAGTCAAATGATGACCAGCTTTTTGGTCTTGGTCGTGGAGAGTTGGATGAGAGGTGGGGCGTACAAGGGAGAATGTGGTTGATAGGGATGTAATTTATTTGTAGCTTAGTAATTTTTCCCCAAGATTGCTCTCATTATCTTTACATTGATTGCACCTTTGTACAGGATAATGTAAGAAAACAATGGGCATTCCTAAGCATATAAAGACTGAGCGAGAGACAAATAAGTCCTATGACATTAAAAACTCCAACATTTCAAAACACAACTGTATAATACATAGTCTCTGTGAATTCTTTCAATGCCAAAAACTAGGTGATTTGAGGTCACATGTGAGGAATCTCCCACAGGATAAAGCGCTACTTTTTGAAAATTTAAAATCTGGTGTTGTTTAAAACTCTCTGTACACCCCACATTGGATCAGCCTAGAATGTACTACAAAATGAAAAGGTATTTCAAGTTTCTTTCATGAAATGAATATTTCAGTCAAAAACATACATACAGCTAGTATTTCCTTTCCTTGGCATTCATTTGTTGAGAACAGATCCTGCAAGCCACCACAAGGTTCACAAAATACACAAGCCAACCTCTCTACTCATTGTAATCTTGATTTGAGTGTCTTTATTGGATTCAATTTCTGTCTGTTACTTTAAGTATAATGTCCCCATTCAAGCAGAGCCAACACAATTATATAAATCTGAAATTTTCAACAGAGGCATGATTGAATAAAGAACAAACTGATAAAAAATTCGAATTATATATCTATTTATTATTGGGACCATAATTCTTCGGATTCTAAATTTAGTCATCGAAAACCTAGCATTGCTATAGGACCTCAATAAATATAAAATATGGAGTCTATATTGCACACAATGTTATACATATTAGCTGCTTGACAATTTCAGGTTCATAACAGCAACACTACTAAGCTAAGTAAGTATCTAAGTTGCAAATACACATCAGACAACAAATGCACCACAACTGAGCTGCAAGTACTTTAGCATAACTATTCAGCTACATGCCTAAGTGAATTTAATAAAGTCAAAAACTGCAGACTAATTGCTTCAACTGCAGCTTATTATCTGTTCAATTTCAAGCACAGCAGCAGTTAAGGAAAAGTAAACGACTTCATTCAGTACAGCAAACACACTTTAAAGGAAGTAAACCTTTGCATCTATTTAGCAAAGTCTCTCTTGCAGCCGAACTGACAGGGTGAGGTGGGGCATAGAGACAGTCAAAAGTTTGACCCAACTCGTATCATCATATCTCTGTTTCTTTACATCCTTGATATCATAATTACCACACTGAAAACATTCACAGCTATTATCAGTCAAGCATTTTGCTCGATGTGGAAACAGAGGTCACTCAACTTGTCTAATGCCACCTACCTGGTAAGTGCCACAGCTGGAGTTTGAACTTGGACCTGTCTGAATCTCCATTGCCTTGGCTTTACAAGTCACCATTTTGCCAATTCAATCATTTCTTTTTAAGAAGGCATTTCACCCTGTCATGTACCCCTGGAATCCCTCTTGAACCTATGTTGTCTCATTGAGTTCTACAAACTTCCCCAAGTCAGAATCAACAAATGAAACTGAGGCTAATGTTCTAGAACTTTTCCTTGCTTTGATCTTGATCCAATTTCTTTCTTTTTTTCTTCCTTCAAAGCACTTTTCCTACCTGAGAATTAGAAGATCAACCCAAGTGTTCAAGTCTGCTTTGTCTCTGCATCGAGAAGGCGGTGCAATTAGAGTTTATCTTTTTATTTCAGCAAGTCACTTCAATAGATAGAAAAAGATTCAGAGCACTTGCTTCACCACCAACAAAAAAGGGCTCTGGTAATGTGTAATGCCCATTTTTCAAGAGTTCTCCTTTGATCCGTAATTGATTTTTCTTGTTTATCTACACAGCTGGTAAAAGAGAAAACATGCCGATGAGTCACTGAATGTTGATGTGTGTATGGGCTGGTGGCTGGGGCAAATCGTTGAATGATACCTCTGTGGTGAAGAAGTGAGTTCTGGTGGGACAAGTGTGTTTAAGGTTGGTAAAGGGAGAGTGGCAGTGACACTTCAAGCATCAGGGAAGGAAAGATGAGTCTGTGATTCAGCGAGGTGTTTGATTTTCCTCTAGAGTCTGAAAAAATTCATTCATTTGTTCAATGGTTAATTTGATGGATAAAGTTACAGACCCTCAGCTCTGTGCATCATTCACTAGAGGGCATTTAGAGAGAAGGATGCAATTCATTCATTCACTGATTAATTTGGCACATGGATAAGAGGGTCAGTATTGTGCTTGGTGCTGAAGATATAAGTAACATGACATGTTTTGTGTCCTTCAAAGCCTCACCACTATGTGCCAAGAGAAGGTAAAATAGGTTCCATATTAAAGTCTTGAAATCCTCAATAGAAGGGGGATCTTATCAAACTGCCCACTACTGAAGGAAGAACACAGTTGAGCATCCCAGGCTGATGCCACCTTGTTCCTCCTGAAAAGACCCTGGCCTGGTAAGTCAGATTTACAGATCCCTATTTTGCCTTCTAGAAGCAACAAAGATGTAAAAGATCAAAATTCTCTTTTCCTAATACTATCCAACTGTCCCTTAAATATTAATTAAAGACATCATCATGACATATTTTATTTCCTCTTAGAGATACAATTGCAGTCCTTTAGCCTTTTGTGACCCAGCATGGCTCACAGATTCATTATTTACTGCTTTTGGAGTCTTCTACCCATTTCCCGTGCTCTCCACCAGCCCCATTCCAGCCTCTTCTCCTGCTGTATCTCCACAGTACCCAGCACAGCTCCCAGAGGTGATGGCTGCCTGGTCAGTATCTGATTAAGGCTTGAATTCTGAGTACATTCCTACTCATATGACCTATGACTGCACTAGCTTGCCTGAGACCACAGTAACAACAGAGACACTCAACCTGGAGTCCACACACAGAAATTAAAGAAATGTGAACCTCAGGAAGTCAAGAAGTTATGGGATTTTTTTCCAGTGAGCAGGCCCATGGTTTTTATTAAATCCTCATAAGGGATATGTAAACCAAGTGTTAATAAGCAATATACCTGGATCCATTATAAGCTTGTGAGCAAATAAAATTTCCAGATGCTTCAACATCTGACCCACTGCTGAGCTAAATACCCAATTTGTACAGGTAATATCCTGGGACACCTCTCCCCTACACTCCCATCTTTCCACACCTGTTGTATAACTACTACCTTTGAGGTTATTTACCTGCAAGATGAAATTGAATATTTACTACTATATACTTCCAAAGTGTGCATAATTTATTAATTGTTGCTTACTTTTAAAAACTGAGGGGAGAAGCAATCGTAATACCCTCATTGTTTTCCTTGTTTCAAACGTGACTCATTAAATACTAATTACTTAAATATGAGAGTTTTTAAGAATAGCCTAATGCACTCAGGGTTGGTGAAATAAGAAGAAATAGCTGTGTCTATCCATGAGATAGAAAGACAAAGAACTGTAGTTGCCTCCAATATCCCTGGAGTACACACCTTTCTTAACTGGTCTCCAGACAGGAATTTTAAAAATCCATTTGTATTACCTAATTTATTTCCTTTGCTGTTTCCAGTTACTGCAACAGTTCTAGTGTTAATCTTCTCGAAATATTATTTTTACCATATGTCACTCAGGATTACCTGATTTGGAGCAAAAAAAGAGGGGGTGGCTGTGTTCTGAATTTGCAGTTTTCCAGCTGTGTGATTTTTGGTAATTTACTAAAACTTTCTGAGCGTTATTTTCTCCTATATAAAATCGGATTGCTGAATTAGATGTGTAGTTTGTGATCTGTGCTCCCACCTACTCCGGGGCTCTGCTGACATGTCTCAGGTCCACTAGGAAAGCCCTTCTACATCCTTCATTTGCCAGTCTTGACTTATTTCCTTTGAAGAAAAATTTTCTGTTACTAAACAGAAGTCCAAAAATCACAGGACAAGATGGCCTATAAGATGCTTTAAAAGTCAAATAGTCTATAATTTTATAGAATAACCCATCTTAGAATGGACACACAACTCTTGCTTAGTGCTGAAAATAAGGCAACTCATTCAAATGTTATTACACATAGTAAGTGCTCGCTAAATTGACATCTCCATGTCATGAACAGTATTCTGTGCTTAATGTTTGTCTGTTTTTGCTTTTTCACAGCAACAGTGTGGCAGGCATTATCTCTATCTTACAGAGCATAGAATCAAACTAGATCTGCTCCAGGTTCCTCAGCTAGTAGGAGGGAGAGCTGGCAACAGAAGTCAGAGGCATCCATGAGACAGCACAGCCATTCTTTCCAATCCTCCCCCAAAGGGCTAGTGACAAGGCAAAGGTCAAGTTTTCCCTGCCCAAATCCTTGTAACAAGCAGACAAAATTAATAAAATGTATTAAGAAAGCTTTTGAGACGTTAAGGCTTCATGATTTTTAATGCTAAAATAGTTTTTACCTGCAAAAGTTATCTTATCAGTTAATGTCTTCTTTAATTATGTATCATATGACTTGGTGCTGGAGAAATGAAGTGTTTATTTGGCTCATAAAAATCAAAGCCAGAAAATCTAATTGTCTTCAATATTCTTAAATATTTCTCTCTCAGGTTATTCCAAGAAATAATATATATATATATATATATATATATATGGCATGTATATATATTATACTATATAATACTATATATGTGGCATGTATATATAGAGAGTAAATATAGTATAGCATATACATGTATGTGTGTGGAGATACACACACACACACACACACACACACACATATATATATAAACACACACATTTATATTCTATAATGTCTTCAAATACCTTGTTACTTCTAGGTAAACTTAAATTTATTTGTGAAACTCAAACCTTTTCCACTCTTTAAAAACCAGAAGCTTCTGGCACCCTCCTTCATCCATCAAGGCATGCCTAGATTAAATAATTGCACTCACAACACGAAATCTTTTTTTTTTTTAATAATCAGTATTTTTTATTATGATATTGTGGCATACAGTTAAGGATTAGGTATACAAATATGCTTTGCTCAGGCACCCTTATAACACGAAATCTTGATGTTCAAGTCACTCTTTCAGTTTCAGTTATTTCACAAACACCTGTTCTCTTCAGCAGGAATCCATCATGTCAAGTTCAGATTTGTTCCCTCTCTTCTAGAACTTTACGAACCCTTTGCCGCTTTCCATGGCATGCTTTCTATGTCATCCCTGCTGTGAAACACCTTCGTGTCACTGTTTCTTGTTTCTGTTCTTGCAAATCATCCCTAATGTGCCCCCAAGGACACAGTCTGCCCTTCCCCAGCAGACCACTGGCTGCCCCTTCAGTTTGGATGACGCAGCTGCAGACTCGCCTGTGCTCTCCTGACCTTGAGCTGTTCCCATCCAGTTTTCCTTTCCCCCTACTTCAGCTCTCCTCTCCTCTTACTATGCTACCTATTTATCAGAATAAAAGTCTTCCTCTAATCTAACATCTGTCTAATAAGTGGATGGGGTATTAAGCAGGCTATTAACATTAAAAATATGTTTGCTTCCCTCTCTCACTCAGGGACCTGATATGAGATCATACTTCGTGTCATAATTTCAGAATTCCCAGAGTGAATGCTACAATAACTTCAAATATTCTAATAAGAACAATAAAAACCACCACTTGATAATAAAGAAGTAAAATTCTTTCATTAATTTAAAAACATACATCACTACCATTCAAGGCCATCTTTGTTGCATATTAATTTTTAAAGGACAAATATATATATATATATTTGGTTGTGTTGTTACATCTTAGTGTGGGTAGCCTACTCAAAGGACCGAACCAATCCTTTCAAGAGAATGAATTCTCATTATCTCCGAGAGAAATCATATGGGCATGTCAGAAGAAAGACACTGACCTTTTAAAGTGTTTCAAAAGAGCCCCACCAGCACCACTGTGACCATGGTGTTCCCATTTTAATCAGAGGATTTGGTCTGTCTCCCACACCCCCATACACAGGCGTGCACACACACAGATATTTTTTAGAAGCCTGTGTTCCAAATTAATAACTTAGCAGCTTGAGATGATGCTTCGAGTCTTATGCAGTTTCACACTGGGAAAGCAGTTTTTCTTGAGTTCTGGCAAAGGAGGTTAAGTCTCTTAAAAAATTGATCAGATACTAGTAAGGGAGTAATATATAAATTGTCACTGAAAATTATATGAGAAAGACTTTTACATATCAGTAATATGCTTTATAAAGCCAGTGGTGCAGGACTACATTCAGGATCCCAGCCACCATTTCTAAAAATAGACAGGCACCACGATTAAAGTGAACCCACAGCACTGACTCAATGTCTGTGCTTATGGCAGTTTTTCCTAAGAAAGGATTGCTGCAAATTTCAACTCTATTACCATAAAATCCTCCTGGATTTGGAAGCAGAAAGCAGCAACAGGATCTGTTATTTAGTACTTGCCTGATACAAGACCAACTCTGATGTAAACACAGAATGAACAGGAACTCACAATATGTGCACAACCTGTTGGCGATTTCAGAGGGGGCCAAGATTGTCCTCATTTTGATCTTGACTTAATTTATCATTAATGATGTGACTAAATACTTTTTTTTCTCCCATCCGTTCTGTGGTAAACTTGTACCTGAAATTTCAACAATTAATAATTCCATTGAGTTCCATCACCAACAGCTACAGTTGAAATCTCAAATGCCTTCAGGGGAGTGATGCATGACATTCACCTTAAACTTTTTTTAATGATTGGATTTGTCTCAGTCATTTACCAAGGCCCAGGTGGAATCACACACATGACAGTTTTGATAGGAGAAGTCAATTGTGAGAAAATGATGTCCCATCACAGGTACCCGTGGAGATTAAAGGTCTACACAGGACGTGAAAGTACAGAGTCTAAAAAGTCAACAACAAATGGGGTTAGAAGGAGAACTGAGAATAAACTTTCTGAATTTGATTACTTTGCCTGAACTACTTGTATTGAGACCTCTCTACTCCTCTTTCCATTCACTTTCCTGCTTCAAGAAACACAGGCTATCAAAGTCAGGAAAGACTTTGAGATGTCAGCCACATGCAGAATTACAACAAACAGGATCGGGATTTACATTCCACCCAAACTGACATGATTACCTACTCCCACGTTTTAAGGCTATGAGGTAACCAAACCTAAAACTTGAAATAAAACCATTTTAGTTTATTGTGTTTTTCCAAGTGACATCTGAAACAAGAACATACAACCTCCACCTGTCCAATCTTTTACACGCAAGAAGATTAAACAACCATTGATCTCTTCCTTGATTTTTGGAACTCTAGATCAACAGATTCACTCTGCTGTCTGTTTCTCAACGAGAGAGGTTGAACGATGTCTACTGCAAAACCAAATCAGTTAGTGTCAAACACAGGCATGGCTCATTTCCATGAAAGATAATAATGTTTCAATTTCTGATGAGACAGAAACAGGGTGACTGCTCATTACTAAGTGATTGGCATCTTAATATTTTCCACATGCACACTGGAGCTTAAGATGTTTTGGTGAAGGCTAGTGAAAAGCGCACGCCATCCCTCAAAGTCCCCCAGATTTTCTCTGTGTAGCATTTGAAGGTCTTGGCTAAGCTCTCCCTGGTAATGACAATACTGAAATGAAGGGCAATAAAATGAGGGGCAATGGAATGTCAGAATAAAACAACAAGATACATGTAATGCACAGAAAGAGCATTTTTTTCAGAAAGAAAGGTAAGTTGTTCCCATTGTTTTGAGTTTGGGCTGTTCCAACAGCCAATCTGGATATCTCTAACCTCCACCCCCTAAGACTGTCTGGGCTTTCGTTTAATGTCCTAATGACACCTGCTGGTGGGCACTTTTAAATAGACTGTGTGAGACATGGATCCCAGGAAATTGGGAACTACCTGAAGGTCCCTGAAGCACACTCATGCTTGCTTCTTCACAGTGTTTTCTCTGATGACAAGATGAGATGTCCCTCTCCTGAGAACAGCAGGACACCAGCTAAGCTCTTTTCTCTCCCCCAAAGACTTTATGCTGCTCTCCTTCATCCTTGCAATCCAGGACCACCCTGGTGATCCAGACACGGAGTTCTTGTCATGGACTCGGACACCCACGACTTCCAAGTTCTCCCCACATATCCTTCACACATCAGCCCACTTTGCAGCTAAAGTATGTCCCTCTTTCTCCTTGTTCTGAGTCCTAGATATATCTCTACACCATCCTAAGAATCTGGTGTTCCTATTCTTTACCCAGTTTCTTCAAGTTTTCTTTTTATCCAGAGAGTCTTGGGTAATCTAGACCACATGCAGAATGGAATTTAATTCACATGAGTAGTTATTGCATTTAATATCCATGTGAACTGTGAAAGGACACCTAAACCCATCCAATGTCCCTTTATGAATTGTGAAAGAACCACCTCTTCTGTCGAGACTGATTAATACAACATGTTTTCCCTTCCTAAAATGGAATTTTGTTTCTCTGGGTTCTCTTCCACTTCTTCTTCCCCCTCCCAATACCACATCTACCTCAAATGCAGATACCTCACATTACCCTTTTCCCTTAGGGTTACATAAAAAATTTAACTACATATATATATATGGGGAGGGGAAAATTTAACTTTCATGATGGTCCCTTTTTTTCAGTATCTAATTTTATATTGCAAGAAGCAACAAGTTCAAATGTAAGAGCCCTGGATAGAAATGTCAGAAGTCCTGTTCTAGGGTCATTATCTATGTGCCTTTCCAGGTGGTCACCAGACCTCTTTCAAAATTCTAAGATACATGTGTTTTAATGTCCACACTATTGAGTGTGTTGTTTATAAAATTCTATTATTCATTTCAAAAAATTCTTCTGTAATAGCATTATTACAAATGGTCAAGCCAATAATTTAACCTATTAATCAACACTAGGTTCTGGGACCCATAATTCAATAACAGAACAGACATATAAGGAGCTATTAGGACTTTTGCACCAACCAAAACTTTTGTACCATATATATATATATACATATATATATGACAGTTAAGCCTACGAGATAACCAAACCTAAAAGTTGAAATAAAGCCATTTTGTTTATTGTGTTTTTCCAAATGATGTCTGAAACAAAAATATACAAACTCCACCTGTCCAATCTTTTACAAGCAAGATGATCAAACAACCATTGATCTCTTCCTCCATTTTTGGAATTCTAGATCAACAGATTCACTCTGCTATCTGTTTCTCAATGAGAGAGTGTGAATGATGTCTACTGCAATGATGTCTACTGCAATGTAGAACGATGTCTACTATATATATATGGGGAGAGGATACATTTAGAACAGCTGATTTCTGATTTTCAGGTCTAAGGAAGTTAAAGTTGTGACTGAAGCTAACATACAGCAAAAAATCCAAATAAGGCAATAGAATATAGGGTATTTCCATATGAGAAGAGGTTTTTATAGAGATCCTTTAAGGAAAGGCCTAATCTCACAAAGAGTGGACTAGGACACTGGGGTGTTTATGAGGTCTCTTCCAACTCTATGATTTCGTGACATATGACATGTGCATGTGAGCATGTGTTCATATGTACATGTGTGATGGTGTGTGTGCATACGCATCCATATCCCTACATACACATATACAGAATATGCCACTAAAAACCTATCTCTGCTCAATGTTTGAGCAAAAACATGAGCATGGGGAATTGATCTTTCTGTCTTCTCTTAATAGTATCACTGAACACAGCTTTTCAGTTTTAAGTCATTTGAAATGGGGATAGTATGCATCAAAATAAATCTGTACTTTTATATATTTTAAAGGAAAAAAAATCCCTTAATTTGGTTTTCTAAGGGATGGTTTAGTTTGCTTGTGGGAATACACTAAATTTAAAACAAAATAGCCTCAGCTTTTTCTTGTTGCTTTACTTGGCTTAACTCTTGTGTGCAAGGGGACACAGGGACTAGCCAGGACTGATCCCATTTTCTTGGAGAAGTCTCAGTGTCATCTGATTGACTTCAAAGCCAAAGGATGAATTCAATTCATTCAGATGGAAAGATATATTATTTCCAAACACCTCTGGGCTGATGATACTTCATTTAAAAATAAACTTTGGTATCTCCTAAGAGAAAGAGAAACAGCCTTCTAGAAGTCAATTCTCCTTTTTATTTTGATGTGTTTATACAGCATCCATTAAAAAAAAACTCTGTGCATATTATTCTATTTTTCGGTTTATGAGACCAACATCTTACCACGTGGTCACCACACCTGCCATATTCATCTGTTTTTGGTATACTTTTAGCAAGCAAATTGGGGAGAAAAACTCAGAAATCTCATCGCTAATTACTAGATACAATTATTCAATTTTATATACTTTCCTAATTTTAAAAATCAATCTGTGGTCATCCTCAGCATACACAAGTTATTTGTACACACCACCCATTGTCTGGGTCCCAACTATTAAGGCTGGTAAATAAATGAACATTTCTTTAGCTTGCTAAGAAGTAAGGGGTAGTCTAATGCAGTACCAAATAATTTCTAAAGTATTAGCAAGAGTATCAGGCTACATTAAATCTAAATCCTCAGAGTAACGCCTCACCATATGAGAGTATCAGATGCCACTGCCACTGAGTTTCTCAAAGGAAATGCTTGGTGATTTGGAGGCAGTGTTAATATAGTTAAATGACTGCCCCCTCCCCGCCCTGCCCACACATACATACGTACTTCAGTACCAAACCACAAACCAGTAATCCCCTCTTTCTCTTAAAAAAAAAAACACACACACATATATTTTATATATATATATATATTCCTCTTTTTTGGTTTCTCTACAAATTCCTAGTAGCCTGGGCATAAAGCTATCCCAAAAGTTTCATTAGCAACAAGGAAAAAGAAAATGAAGGAAAAAAATGGAGAACTCATTAAGAGTTCTGCAGTCTAAGAACACAGAATAATTTTAATGCCTTTAAAAAATGATATATAATGAAGGAATAAGAAATAGTCTTCAGTAATTTTATTTTAGTATTTCATTTATGTTCTGAGCAGTTTGTTAAGATCTCAGCCAAGGTCCTCTAGAGATACACATATTTAAAATATGACATCTTCATCCTCCATCCCATTTGGCCTCTATTCCCCTAGTCCTGTTGTTGACCCTTTTTGTTGCAGTTCACAAAATGAGTTCTGTGGATTTTTCAATGTCAGAAAGATGCCTCTGAGAATGGAGGAAAGGGACTTTCCAACAGCATGGGATGAGAGCAGTTGCTTCTGGGCATCCCACCTGCTCGCTATAGCCATGTCTGCCTCTGATCTTTAGTTTTATACCAGTTTGAGCCTTCCCCAGTGGAGGTGGGTTCAAGCATGGAGATTAAAAGGTATAAAATCAAACCAAGAGCTCATAGGTACTCCAAAACTCACACCCTAATTAACCATTTCCACTCTCCTGGCAAGCTGAAGTGTCAGGTAAAATAACAGCAGAATGGCACAGGAACCAAGGAACTTCTTCATCCCCATCACACAGATTGGAAATCTGACTCTCAATCCTTGAGTTTATACCTATGAATAGCAATGTGCTCTTTTCACAGTTATCACTTCTGTTTCATGGTCAGAAATGCTACCTGAGTTCTAGTTCAAGCCTGCACACCCAGCTTACGTTTATTTCATATCCAGTGAGGGAAAAAAACTGTAATAAAAGGAAACCCAGTTATAGGATGCTTATTTAGGGTAGAGATATTTATTTATTGAGCAAATATTCTTTAGACTTTTTGAAGGAGAAGGGTTGGTTTGTTTATTTTGAACCAGTCAAGCTACAATAAAAATAAACCCTTAGACAAGCTGTCACAATGAATATAAAATTTTTTAGATGTCCATATTTACAAAATCTAATTCCCAGAATAAATAAAATTGAATTTAAGTTCTTTGGGCGATAATAAGGATGCTAATAAGATGGCTCCTTTCTTTTTTTTGCAAAAACATGGAAAAATGACCCCCCAAAATAAAGCCCACATTAAATATAGATTCAAAGTTGTCTTTACGTATGTCTCTGAGGAGTTGGTGGTGAGATTCTGCCATAAAATATCCCCAAAGAAGCTCTTTGCCTTCCTGAACTCTGGAGAGATCTCCTTTCTCTGCCCCAATCCCAGCAAATGAGATCTAACAGCAACCCTAAAATAAATAGGAGAAATCAGCTTATGCTGTTGATTTATCAAGCTTGAGCAAACTGCTTTGCGAATCTATTGGTGTCTCCCAGGATCTATTTTAATGATCTGCCTTAGGTGAACTGAGCAGTGATTAAAAGACAAGAACCCTCAAGATCTTCCAAGAAGGGAATTACAATATCTACATGAGCGATGGAGCGTGGCTTGCTGATTCACCTTTCCTCTCCTGACACTTGAAACCTCTGCAGACAGTGGGCCTCTTAGGGGCAGAGTGACCACCGCCCTCTGCCATGTAGGACCCAGGCCGCCTTCACTGTCCTCAGCATCCCTTTAACCCTGCTACTTTTCCCAGAGTACTACTTGGTCCAGAATATGCATCCTTCAGCCTCTCTAGCAGGGAGTTTGCTCTCCCTGTCTGGCCCAAAAGAGCAGCATCCATCTGTTTATACCTTCAAAAATCACTTGAGGAAAAAGGAGGAAAAGGGACAAGAGGCACAGAAAGAAAAGTCCTTTAAACATAGTTCATTATCTATTGACTTGTCTCAGAACTAAAGCGAAGTCCTGTTGGAGATCTAAAATAAGCTGATTTTTTTTTTTTTTTTTTTTTTGGCTACACCCTTCCTCCCCAAAATTACAAAGTACTAGTTGGGAAGATTCACAATGAAACCATTCAAGCAGGCAGCTCTGGAGAGAGGCCTTTGTCCAAAGGTGCTTCATATCAAGTTTACCTTGCCAGATGCTTCCTGTGCCTCTACAGTATGGATCAAGCCAGGGAGCCCTTTAAGAAGAGAAGCTGAGGAGAGAGGAGAAAGGCAGACCCCAGCAGTGCTCAGCACTTTATTTCCCCTCCCAGCCTAGTGGCTTAGGGGGCTACAGTCATAAATACCAAATCCTCCAAGAAATACATATATCTCCTCTCTCTCTCT
>CAUYQG010187582.1:0-33019 GCA_963574415.1 Tarsius wallacei
AGAATGTTATTAAACATACTTGTCAGGAAATTGTGAAATGCTGTCAATGCATTAGACACCTGCTGATGAGTCTCACTGCACCAAGTCTTATTAAAGTTTTATAATCCAAATGGGACAGAAAGATGACTCCAAGGCAACTGGACTGCACAACAGAAAGTTTTGTTATGGTGTGCTGTTTATTCTACCCTGGCTGACCAGAGCCTGTAACTGTTCTGTAAGCTGAAGGCACTTTGGGGTTTGCTTGCATCTTATTTAGAACATTTATTCAGCATTAAACATTGAGCTCCCCAAAGACAAGGGGTGCATGTTATTCATTCTTTCCTACAACCTAGCCAAGTGTCTGGAATATTATATTAATAACTACCCCATGAATGTCTCCTGAATGCAACCAGGAATAAATGAATGAATACAGTCTATAAAACAAATTTTTAGGCTTTTAGCCTCCTTCTTCCTTTTTTTTTTTTTAAAGAGGCAGAGTCTCGCTCTGCTACACAGGTTGGAATGCAATGGTGTGATCACAGCTTACTGTAGCTTTGAACTTCTGGGCTCAAGCAATCCTCCTGTCTCAGCCTCTTGAGTAGCTAGCACTACAGAGACATACCTCTATGCATGGCTATTTTTAGTTTTTTTGTTTGTTTGTTTGTTTTGTAGAGGTGGGGGTTCTCACTATGTTGCCAAGGCTGGTCTCAAACTCCTGGCCTCAAGCAATTTACTCTCTCAGTCTCTCAAAGTGCTGGGATTACAGGTGTGTGCCACCACACCCAATGGACTCTTACCTTTTTATTTTGACACCAAATCTGGAGTCACCTATATCTGAAACACTGTCAACTGATTTGCTTGTTTTATAAAATCATTTTCCTACTTAGGACTGAATGGGAGGATGAGGCCAAGAATTTCCCCTGAGAAAACTCTCTGCTAGTCATATCAAGGAGCCAAGTCAAAGGCTCACCCTGGTAAATGGAACCATGTCCGTTTTAATGAAAGAAACTTTTAAATAATCATTTCCTAAGATGACATGTATAATTTCAATACTGAGACCTCTGGCAAAACTGTAAGAGAACCTGTGTGTCCTGTTAAGAAGCCTAGAATGTTCCTTGTCGGTCATGAGCAGCAGTGATAAGTTTTACAGACAAAAAAAAGACACGATTTGCATTAAAAAAATACTTCTTTGATTGCAGAATGCTCATGCGGAATTGAATGCTGAAACTTTGAAACTGACTGGGATGAGGAAAGGAAGAAGTCACAGGTTTTAGGAAGTGATACTAGTTGAATGGGAGGGCCATCAAAAAGTAAAGAAATTCATAAGCGTTTATAAAAATCGACTTAACCATTAAAATTATTTTCAGCTCTGATGTCCAGACTTTAAAGGTCTAATGAGTGTAGCTGAATTTTCAGTAAGTAGTTCCACAGATTTTAAAATGAAATGAAATTTAAAAACAATTCAAAACAGTCATAAAAAAGAAGAGCTTCTATGTAGCTAAAGTTGAAAATCTTGATTAACTGAAGTTAAACACATCTCTTTACTACAGAACTTCTCAGAGCCTTTTAAAATATGCTTTTATATCCTCAAAGGAAACGTACAGTAAATGGTGTTTTCAATGGTGCTTGACAGCAAAATCCCTCTGCTTCCAGTTCATTTGTTTAGCATTTTATTAAATTAATGGTTATTAGTGGAATATACTTTAGAAATATTCTCTTGGATGTTTTCTCCCACTTATATAGGCCATTCCTTAATAATAATCTCAAGATTATATAATTACCTTCCATAAGGCTCATTCAGCAATATGAGATTTACAACAATCAAGACTTTTATGATATTGTACTTGATTAATCCGTATTTTGTTTTTATGACCCTCGCCCATTTTCAGTGGCGATGTTGATTAAGATTCAGAACATAATTAGACTTTACATTGTTCCAGGAATTCTGCTGAATATTTTATAGACATTAATAACATAATCCTCACAAAACTCCTACAGAGTAATTACTAGCATTAGAGAAAGAAACATCTTCAGAGAGACTGGTGGACTTGAACAAGGTAAGAAAGTGCTAGAATCCATATTTCCAAATCCAGAGTCTGGGCACTTTAGCCACCATACCATATATGTTTATGACTCATTTCCAAAATATTAAGCAAAAACAGTACAAGTGTGGTCCTTAAGTAAATTAACTCAGTACATGCAGCAAACTGGCACAAAAGTCATTCATACATTAATTGGATCCTTCTTTCTTTCTTCACTAAACCTCTGTTTAGTATCAGATAATGTTCTGGATATTTGGGTAGAGTAAAACAAACAGCTACATTCTAGGCCTTTATGGAAGAGACAATCAACAGAATAGAGATAGTGTATAGGAAGAACCATCAACAGAGTAGGTAGAGATAGTGCAGTCCTTTAAAAAATCAAGTGAGATGAGAGCTCAGAGAGAAGCATCGGGTTTCTCATAGGGAGGTTGCTATGACCTTGACAAGATCAGCTTTAGTGGATTGCTGGGGCAGAGTCCTAAAGCAGTGATTTCAAGAGATGAAGGGAAAAAGAGAGTTGGAAGATGACAAGTCTGGAGAATGGTTTCCAAGGATTTTCGTTCTGAAGGGAAAAAGAGAAATGAGGCAGTATTAGGAAGGAGATAAGAAGACAAAAGAGGGATTCGCTTCTCCACTTTTAAGATAGAAGGATTAACAGAATGAATATGGCAACAATAGAGTTGAGGACATTTTGATGATAAAAGATAAACAATTGCTTGAGACAGGTCTTTGATGGAGTAAGATGGGATGGAGTCTAGAGAACAAAAGGACAGGGGGCCTTAGGTAGGAGATGAGCAATTAATTCACCAGAGTAACAGAAGAAAAGCTGACCGGGCTTGGTGGCTCAGCCTGTAATCCCAGCACTTTGGGAGGCCGAGGCGAGAGGATTGCCTGTACCCAGGGGTTCAAGACCAGCCCCGGCAATTTGGTGAGACCTTGTCCCTACAATAAATCACAAAAACTAGCTGGATGTGGTGGCGTGCGTCTATAGTTCCAGCTACTCGGAAGGCTGAGACAGAAGGATCACCTAAACCCAGCAGTTCGAGGCTGCGGTGGCCATAAGCGTGCCACTGTACTCCAGCCTTGGCGACAAGAGTGAGACTCCAACTCAAAAAAAAAAAAAAAAGAAAAAAAAAAGAAAAGCTAGAGTATGTGGTGACAGACTAAAAGAGGTCAGATGTGCTAAATAAAATAGAAATGACAATATTTACTAAATTTCTTTGAGGCCCAACAGATGTTTTGACTTCTTTAGTTATGCTGAATTTCTGTTTTCCCTCCCTATAGATTTTGGGAAAACAGTACCTATCTTATGAGATTGTATGATGATTTTAACGTCTAGAAGAGTGAATATAGCATAACAAATTGCCCTAAATGTTAAATGTTGTTCATGCTGCTATTATTATTATTATCAATTGTATGCAGCCCAGATTATGTAACTCTAATTCTTGCATTTGATTTTATAGCTCCTTAGCACAAATAAAATGCATTCCTTAGGAGAAAGAGCAAGCCGTCAACTGTGACATGGTTTGTCTAACATAGTTTCTCTAATGCGGTTTTGACACATTAATTCTAAAGGGGCTATAAATTGAATCAATTCTGATTTTGTTAAAGTGTTTGAAAACAGTGTTACATTCTATTGAGCCAAATGCTTATCTTAAAGTAAACAAATAGGGAGCCTTTTGAAATTCAATATTTGCTACATTTTTTGATTAGCAAGCAGAAGGAATGGATGCAATCAATACTCGGACTCCCTGGGCAAAACTTATTTATTTCTTCTGTGAAAATCTCTCTTGATACCTGGGCTTTCTCTCTATTGCTGCCTGATCTCTTTGGTGCCTTGACACTGCCACTATCCGGGTCCAGTGCTCTCCTGGACCACTTCAATCTTCCACTTTTGCCGCTCCATCACCCACCTCACAAGCAGTCACTGATTATACAGCAGTGATCTTTTAAATTAGTATAAGGTCAGGCCAAGACTATTTAAAACTTCCTGGCAGAGGAGAATGCAAACATCCTCTATGTTTAGAAAGTCCTGCTGAGGCGGCCGCTGTCTTTCTCTCCAAGCTGTCTCTCTCAGCCCTCTTTCTGTTCACCTTGCTCCTAACACCCAAATTAGCATTCTGACCTAGGAATACACAAAAATATTTCCCTACTCAGGGTTCTTTGCTCTTTCTGTTCCTCCTGCCCAGAATATTCCTCTTCCAGTACACTGCATCCTTGGCTTGTTATCATTTATGTCTCTGTTCAAATATCACCTCTTCAAAGAGGACTAAACTAACCGAAGCCTCAGCCATCAGTTTCCTTCCATTTTATACATACCCTCAGATGAAATGGTCATGTCTGTTTCTGTGCTTATTTGTTTTCTGTCTTGTTTTGTCTTGTCCCAATGTAGGAACTATTAAGGTTTTTGGGGGGTTTTTTTGAGTCAGAGTCTCACTAGGTCACCCAGGCTGGAGTGCACACTCACGGTCACCGCAGCCTCGATATGCTGGGCTCAGGTAATCTTTCCACCTCAGGCTTCCAAGTAGCTGGAACTACAGGTGCGCATCACCACACGTGGCTAATTTTTTGATACATAGTAGAGATGAAGTCTTGCCAAGTTGCCCAGGCTAGTCTCAAAACCCTGGGCTCAGGCAATTCTCTTGCCTCTGCCTTCCAAAGTGCTGGGATTACAGGTGTGAACCAGCGTGCCTGCTCCCTACCCCCCGAATTCTTGTTAACCCTCTGAGGATGGTTTTATTTTAATGACTGCACAATATTTCATTGAGATAATATATTGACCATGCTTCCCACCCCCCACCCATCTTTTTTTTTTTCTGAGTCAGGGTCTTACTCGGTTGCCCAGGCTGGAGTGCCTTATTATATCACATATAAAACTTAGATGTCTTTTCACCTCTTCATCTACAGAGTGTAGAGAGTGGAATTTGCTAAATTTAATAGGACAAACCAATCTCTGCATTTTCCTATATGACATGGCTAAAACCCCAACAGGCCAGAATGACTTCGGGTGGTTACACAGGTTTTTAGTTAGATCACTGAAGGAATTATTTTATAAGTCATTTATTCCTTCATTCCTTCATTCACTCAGCCAACAAACTACTTGTTTATTTCTTTATTTCACTCTATAATCTAACTGTGTATAAGGGCTTTATCAAATTATCATCTACATATTTGACAATGTATATTATTTAAATACAAATTAGAATAATCTCAAAATTATTTAAATTTACGATTTCACTTGATGTCTGATAACAGAGAAGGTGATTTAAAAGAATTCCTTTTTCCTCCAAAAGACTATCTAATATATTGTTGAAAATATTAAACTATATATTCATAGGTACTCAGAGAAATATCTTTTGCAAAAGTACAAATGAAATTCAGGGCCACAAACATGGATAACTAGAATGAATTTATATATCCAGAGGCTATCTCACTGAAATTGAAGCTGTGCTTTTAAAGGCAAGTGAAATCGAAAGCATGTACAGACATAGGGAGAACATAACAAATGACACAACAGAGCTCAGATAGTCGATGTTGACTTGCACCATGTTATTTTTAACTTACTCCACGTAACTCAATGGAATCTTCTGGAGCTCTGCAGTGTGGAAGTAATATAGGAGAGAAAGATGAGACACTGAGGGCAAATATAAACAGTTCTTTGGAAGAACATGATCTTTACTCCAAATAAATAAAATGCATTCATTACATTTTAGGTATTATGCTAGTTATTTATATGCATTATTTTCCAGTTTCTAGCGTTGCACAACTGAATATGGAAAAACAGTGGTGAACCACTGAAATGTGATAAGATTGATACAGGCTTTCGAGTTAGGCTAGGTTGAGTCCAATATCTGTCATTTCCTTCGCTCTGACCTCATGTAGATCAAATTACCAGAAAATAATTTGTTCTTTTAAAGAGTTATTTCTTTTGTTACTATATCAACTCTAAAAGTAAACAGTTTATTTTAAAGATGAACTCCTTTTTTTCTCCACTAAGACCTTGAAAGATCTTCAGTGAAGCGTTGAATTAATTATGGTGTCTCTATACACCAAAAATTTTTAAACAAATAAAACTAATGAGTTCTATCTTTATGGGTTGCCCTGGAAGGATACTCATGGTAGACTATTGTGTGAAGCCAGCAATGGGCATGGGTGTATATATGATCCCTCTTTGGCATGTCAATAGGCACATGAGTATGGAAAAATAATAGCTTACATTCTTCACAGTAGTTACCTAGTTGGGTGGGAAAAATCTATTATTAATTTTATCTGTATACATTTTTGTGGATGATCTGTTACATAGGTTACTTTTGTACTTAATAATGAGTATAGAGTAATTTTTTTCCAAATTATCTATTTCAAGATGTAACTTTTCTATGTGTTTGAATAATGTTCTCAGACGATTTTGTTTCTAATCTTAACACCTTTTCACTCTTCTTTCAACCGAAGCACCAAATTATTTGTTTCACATACTAAGCTTCTGGTTAAGATTTTCATTAAACAAAAGATTCCTGAGCAAAAATAAAGTTGGAAATCGTTGGTTAATGTCATTAGATTAATTTACTATTTTGTCAGTAAAAACCAGCTGTTGAGTATGGGGCATTCTTTATATATAAATGTACATTCATGAGGCTATGTGCATTACTCATTTAAGTATTTTCATATTAATGAGAAATTCCAGATTGCTCTTTATCATAAGAGCCATACTCATACACTTTGAAGACAAAATGTGAACTAAACTTGGTTTACTTACTTGAATGACCATTCTATTGAAGGCATAGAGTGAGATAATAGTAATTTGCAGTCCACGGCTTTGGTAATAACCACCAGATTACACAGAGTATATTCATTTTGCTATTAAGGCACCTTGAAAGGAAACTTCTAGGCAATCAGTTAAAACGTTATTCTTTGGTTTAAAAGAGCTCTAATGTAGCTGAAAATTGACAGAACTAGAAAAGTGAATGTCTTAGCCAAATCTGAACTATCATTTAGTTAGGAAGTGCCTACAACACAAGTATGTAATTTTTCCTTCCATTCTATTTCAGAATAACAAGGAGACGGCTTAGCTCAGTCTTCTGTTAAAACCCTAACACCAATCCCAGAAAGATGTGGGAAAATCATTATTATTTTTACTCTAGCTGTAACATTACATTAGTTAACTGAATGAATGCATTCCAGTGTTTCAAATCCGGGCTGAACATGTAAATTCATTTTCATTCAACAAACTTTTATTGAGTACACGCTAGAATTCAATGCATTGTCTAAATTTTGTAAAGCCCATAATGATGTGTAGAGCACAAGTTCTGCTCTCTAGGAACTTACAATTTAGTGAGGAAGACACACACAGAACTAACTCTGATACAAAGCACAATACAGTAAGGACTCACTGTGTAGCACCAGGAAAAATATAAAGCATAGATAGGGACGCCTAACAGTTAATTCTGGTTTGGGCAGTGAGAAGGCTTCTGGGAAAAGGTAATCTTTTAGCTGAGGTTTGAAGATCAAACAGCATTTGGCCAATAGTGGTAGGGCTTGGGGGTGGGTCACAGTGCCATGTAGGAAGGCAAGGAATTGTAGGGAAAGCAGTGTGTGTTGATGAATAGTAAGAGTGGAGAACACTTACATCACAAGGAGTAAAAAGACAGGAAAGAAAGAGAGATTAGGGCCAGATCAATGATGCCTTTAAATGAACATGAATGTATGTTGTAAATCACTCAAAAGTCTATTCACAAGGAAGAGGAAAATATTGCTTCTATTGGTGCTCTCCTCTTTCCATGATTACAAAAATTAGCCTCCTTAGTTTTTATTTAATTTAAATAAGACAGGATCTGTTAAAATCTGTAATATGAAATGGATGTTTTATTACATTAGATTATGTGGTCAGTTTTATGAGAGAGAGTGGTCGGTGGATTTTTTTTAGTGAAATAAGTGAAAATAATGATGGGTTAAGCCATCTGATTAGAGAGATTGAGAGCCAGTATAAAAATAATATTGTACTGGGACAGAGGTGACAACACAAGGGACCATAAAAGGGAGGTGCCTTCTGGACATCACTGGATGATCTATCAACACTACACGGAGAGTGTCAATATCTCCACTCAATCTCAGAGTCCCCAGAATTTACTTCTTTGAATGCAAGATTAGCATATTAACATATTTCCTTCAAATAAATCTAAATTCTCAAATATACCTTTGTTCTCTTCAGAGGAAACTCTCTAGCTCTTAGTTCATTGGCAGAACAAAAAGAACTCACAGTCCCAAATGTTCAACCCTTCTTTCCATTTGCCTGTCTGGTGGCGCAGCTGAAGTGCTCCATCCAGAACTCTAGATGTGAGGACTGGAAACCCACAGACTCTCCAACGTGAGAATCATCACCTATCCACCACACAGTATGAGCCCATGAGCTTTTAAAACCTACCATTCTAACGCCATTTTCAAAGGCTTGCCGGGTGAGGGGGGCTGGTCCATCCACAGTCTTGCCATCATCGTCTGGGCCCCAGCTGGCGCTGTAAATGTGTACGTGCTGCGGATTGAAGCTAACCGACTTTGCTTCGACCATGTCTGTGACATCTCCATCCAGCATTCGCACTCCTTCAAAACAGAAAGGAGAGCAAGCTTACTACTGGAGCTTCACTACAAGACACCAAAATAAATCCAGTCATAGAATTTGAGGGAAAAGAACACATCTGTAACAACACTTAAGTGAAAAGTAAAAGGAAAATGCACGTTGCAGGCACTATCTTGGGGAGAAAGCAAGTCACATTGCATGTAAAAGCGCAAAACTTCTTTAAACTCTTTTTTTATCCAGTATTTTCTTTTTTCAAGGCTCCAGCCTCTATAACAACTGCCACGATCTTTCTCTTCTCCTCATCCTTCTCTTGAGTGCAATCCATCTTCCTTAAATGTCTCTTCATTGAATAACTTGCATTCATAATTAGTATAAAACATTCTAACCTTAGCATTCTTACAAAACTTGGAAAGCTGCCAAGGTAGGATGGTTTCCATCTACTCCATATTTAATATTACCCCCTAATCTATAAGACTGATGGGAACTTAATGTCTTTTTTAAAATTTATTTATTGTAGAGACGAGGTCTCGCCAAGTTCCCTGGGCGGGTCTCGAACCCACGGGCTCAGGCAATTCACTCACCTCCCAAAGCGCAGGATTACAGGCTGAGCCACCGAGCCCGGGCCAATGTTTCTTTTTTTGTCAAGTTATTTATAAGTCAAACAATAAATGACAATGCTCTCCATGCATGTGGCACTTCAAATAATTCTCAAAGGGTTTTAGCAAAGTTTAAACATTAATCTTCATGTAAGTATATTCCTATCAGGTAACAAGATATTATTAACCCTTTTTTGCAAATTTAGACACTGCGATACTCAGAAATAAACTTTATGCCAGATGGTAAGCTTCTTTTTTTCCATTTATTCTGGAGACTCCAAAAACAACCACAACAAAACACCGAATTGTGAAGAAAACATCTCTCCTTCAGCTTAAAATAAATACCATCCCTGAGACCCTGTATTATTTTAAAATTATATCTTTACAGGCCAAATTTACACTGTAGGAAAATCTTGTTATTCAGTAGGTTATCGGTTATCAATACATAGAGATTAAATAATAAAGCCATAGGTCAGGTAGCTTTGGATACTACATGGATTGAGGTAGGAATACTGATACAAAAGAAAAATATTCTTGAAGAAACTGTATCTCTTTTGTGCACTGGAAAAAAATGTTTAACTTTCAACTATAAAATTTGCAAACAACGAAAAAGAGAAAGAATAAACAATAAACACATATAGCCAGTACTCAACAACTGTCAATGCTTTGCCTCATTTTCACAATCTAAAAATATAAATATTAGGTTGAATCATTTTAAATTCCATGACAGATGTGACACTTCATCCTTTAATTTTTTTTTAATATGGAAATAAGTCCCTCTTGTCATCTAACATCCAGTCAATACTCAACTTCCTCCAAGTATCTCTAAAGACGTTGCATTTTGGTTATTAATTTATCTTACTGTCTTTCCTCAAGACTTCTGAATTTTTCATGGAGTTGTGTCTTAACAGGGGACGTGGGGAATGAAGGCTATAAAAATACTGAATAGAAATTATGGAATGGAAACTGTACTTAGAAAGCTTGTCGGTGGTTTGTGTTGAGAGGGTGGAAAACCCTGCGTAATGCTTTCCACGTTCTGGGTCCTGAGTAGCCACTGGTTTATTTTAATTTGAATATTCAAAATTTATCTGCATGTTTTTCCATAAAGAAATATGAACTACTTCTTACTCTCTATTCAAAAGCATAAAATGAAGCTATTTTATTGGTACAATGAAATCTGAAATAAACACTATAGCTGCCCCAAACAATCTCACTAGCATGTCTAAATGTCAACATGAGAGTACAATGCAACACCTGAAATCAGTCACTATGTCATGCAACTTATTGGAAACACACACACACACACACACACACACACACACACACACACACAAAATGCTTGCTAAATCACACTTTAAGGATAATATTCATATTCTGATCTAAAATTCACTAAAAAGAATTGCTTTTTGTCAAGGTTAAAGATGAAAGGCTGCTTCTTTTTCCGCATGTAACTCCAAGCCTTCGTGACTTTGTTCTGGGTGTTAAATTATAATCCAGAATGTTCTTGTTGAGTACATTCATTTTATTTTTTTACTAAGGTGCTGCTGAGCTAGGTCAGCGGTTTATTGGTGAGTTCATAAGTTCCTCCCCTCATTCCTTCAAGGTCATAGGAGTACTGGGCTGTGCTGGAGAGTGATGATGAGGACCTGTGGTGTGTGTCTGTGAATGTGAGAGACTGTCCTGGATCATGGACAGGGGTAACTAGGCAGCCTCTCATCGGAGTCTCTTGGGAAGAGCAGGGGGCCCCAGAAACCTCATCATCCTTCAGGGAATGAACAACTTTTCTTCTTTGTCTCCTTTCTTTAGCTCCTCCATATGCACTTCCCTTAATACATAGTGGATGCTCCTTGAGTACAGCTAGTTACTGCTTAAATCATACTCTAAGAATCCAAGGTGAAATGAAGGAAAGAAAGAGGCAAAATTTACAGTGGACTGACATTCAAGGTAGTTTCAAAAAAACGTTTCTTAGCTCCACCATTATATACCTTAAATATTTCATGTTACAGGGCCTCTATATTTATACCCTTACCCTAGAAAGGAGGATCGCTTTTATTTTTTAGTTCCAAATCTGTTTCCCACATGGAAACAAATAGTGCACTGGAAACCAGGAAGCCATCCCTGTTCCAGAAGCTTCATTCATCTTAAGATACCCTTAGGAGACCCCTAGGGAACACCTTCAGGCCAGGCATAATGATAAAATCCCTAGGATCTATAAAACCTATTACAATATTTTCTTCCCACTTGTGTGTGGCCGTGGCACTAGGCTATTGCTTACAAAGATGATTATAAATGGGAGAGTTAAAGTTTGCTTTTGTCACTGCTTGAATTTATACTGCCTTGGCTGGGACCTTATAGCAAGCCTATATATAACTGAGTTTGCATATATGTGTGTGTATCTGTAGACATAATCTAAATTATTTGTGGAAACAGTATCACTGTATTATGGTATTTCAAAAGGAGACTTTACCATTTTAATTACAATGAAAAGGAGTTTTGTTAAAGCCTGAGGAAAACAATGACAAAAAAAGATTTTCTACTTTGAGACAATTTCAAAATGCTTCTTTCCACAGAGATAGTATTATCTGATATTTATATTATTAGCTCTTTCTGAAGCAGACAGCAAGCACAGAGTTTTTGGTACAGATGTCAATGACCCCCATCTTCACTGCTAGATAACATTTTTTCTCAAGCCTGCTTTTTTTAAAAAAAGTGTTTGAGACGTTTTAAGGGCACTGCTTCAGAAGTCTTTATATATAGAAACCCATGTTAACACAGTCATTTTGGAGTCAGCAATCGAACACTATTATGCTTATCTTTAATTTTAAAAAGATTCTGAAAGCCAAGCAGCTAACTGGCTCATTTCTAGATCCACGTAAGATCTATCTATATCCACGTAAGACTGTTTCTCATACCTCCAATCTTGGCGTTGAAAGCAATTCCAACCGTGCAGTGCGAGTTGTTTGCAGCGGCTGCCACTTCCCCAGCACAGCGGGTCCCGTGCCTGCAGGCAGAACACACGCAATTTCTAAAGTAAGACACTTCATTCTCACAAACTCAACGCGTCATTGCCACCACTCAGGCTTCAAAGTGGTGAAGAATGTACCCAGCTGTGGTGTTTCTGGAACTTCCTTTTCAAGTAGCACTTTGTCCATCTATGGCAAACTTCTAGCCCTTGATAATATTGTTTTGTTTTGGATTCTATTCCTCTTTTTCTTTTCTTTTCTTTTTCTTTTTTTTTTTGAGTCAGAGTTTCACTCAGTCACCCAGGCTGGAGTGCAGTGGCAAGATCACAGCTCACAGCAGCCTCGACCTCCAGGGCTTAGGTGATCCTTCCACCTCAGCATCCCAAGTATCTGGGATTACAGGTATGCACCACTACGCTCAGCTAGTTTTTTGATATTTTGCAGAGATAAGGTCTCACTATGTTGCCCAGGCTGGTCCCAAACCCCTGGGCTCGAGCGATTCTCCTATCTGTCTTTCAAATCCCCTCCTAGGATTACAGGAATGAGCCACAGGGCCCAGTCTTGGATTATATTCTTAATATGCTTATTTTTCATATCTTGCTTTCCCAACAAGAAAATCTTCCTGAAGGCTGATACCAAACTATACTTTAAAAAAAAAAATCTTCCAAACTTTCAATGACTGATACGGTAGTCACTGGTGATATTTGGCTATTGACTAGTGCAACCTCATCTCAGTTTTTAATTTAATTTGATTTCAATTTAATTTAAAAGTAAATGCTCAATTCAATTATTAGAAATGAAGATGGCTATGAGGATCTGCTTTTTAAACCGTAATTTTAAACGCAGATCAAGTATTTCCAATAAAAATGTATTATCTAAAATGGAATGTACTACAAATACACATTGGATTTCAAAGATTTTGTATGAAAAAATGAGAAGGTAAATTTATAATTGTTTTATATCACTTACATGTTAAAATATTTTGTTTAACAGAACATGCAAGCAACATTTTTCCCCGTTTGCTGTTTTCTTTTCTTTTCTAACAGATAGATAGGGTCTCATTCTTGTCACCCAAGCTAGAGTGTATTAGTACAATCATAGTTCACTGTGACCTCAAGGTTCTAGGGTCTCACTATGTTCCCCTGGCTGGTCCCAAAGTCTTGGCCTCAAGTGCTCCTCCTGTCTTGGCCTCCCATATTGCTGGGATTAAAGGCACAAGCCACTGTACCTGACCTGTATCCACATTTTTATTGTTTTTTTTTTCCTTTTTAACATGGATAATAGAGAATTCTAAAATTATTTTCTGATATATTTTCCCTGTTGTTTCTTGTCACAGTAATTTTGCTCTTTGATCAGAAATATCTTCCAGTTGAAAGAACTTACAAGATCATCTTATTCAAGGATGGTAAAGAAGTCTCAAGTATAAGGTACAATTTGCTTTAAAATGGTAGCCTAAAACAATGTATTAAGAGGAATTCTAAGGCATGACTGAACCCAGAGAAAGAACACTAAGAATGACAACTAATGTCTGCCATGGCTGCAAAAGAGGGAGGTGACTGTCATTATGGTGTACTTGTCATTGTTAATAAAGTTCAATGCCAATCGCTTCCTTCATTTTTAGGGATGACAGTATCTAAGAGGATCAGACATGTGAAAAGATCTATCAAAAGCAGCATAGTTAGCAAAATGGTGACTAAAACTCAGGCCCCCAAATTCCACGTTAGTGCTTTTTATTTTACAGCACAGCTGTCTCAGACAACCCTTGTCATTAGATATAACTGCCATATGTACAATTATAAATGAGTTACAGCTTATAGGTATACATGCATGTTTACATAGAAGAGATATAATGCTTTTTTTCACTTAGTGATGTCATGTATCTTTGTATATAAATATTAATCTATATATTATTTTAATGGTTACTAATGTCCTGCAGAATTATTTAAATGATATATATAGGCTGGGCGTAGTGGCTCAAGCCTGTAATCTCAGCACTTTGGGAGGTCGAGGTGAGGAGACTGACTGAGTCCATGGGTTTGAGAACAGCCTGGGCAACTTGGCAAGACCTCATCTCTACAATAAAAAAAAAAATCAAAACTTAGCCAGGCATGATAGTGTGCGCTAGTAGTTGCAGCTACTTGGAAGGCTGATGCAGAAGTTCATCTGAGCCCAGCGGATCAACGCTGGGGTGGCCCTGAGCATGCCACTGCACCCCAGCCTGGGTGACAGAATGAAATTCCAACTCAAATAAATAAATAAATAAATAAATAAATGGTATATATACAAATAATGAGTGTGGTATTTCTCTCTGTATGCACACACACCTTAAACTTTTTAACAAGTCCTCTATTTCTGGAAATTTTCCCAGTTGTTTACTAGTATTAACAAGGATATGGGAAACAATCTTGAGTATACATATCATTTTACACCTTGGGACAAATTCCTGGAAGTAGAAACACTGGGTCAAAAAGTACAGAATACATTGTCTGGCTGTTAACCGCACATGAAAGTAATGTAACCAAGTCTCATAAAAACTGCAAAATCCAAAGTATTACTACACAATGAAAACTATATAATACTGATGAAAAAGACTGTAGAGGACACAAGTGTAAAGATATCCCATACTCATGAATTGCAAGAATTAATATTGTTAAAATGTCCACATGGCCCAAAGCGACCTACAAATACAGCCTACAATCCCAAAGCAACCTATAATCCCTATCAAAATAGCAATGGCATTCTTCACAGAAATAGAAAAAAAAAAATCCTCAAATTTTTGTGGAACCACCAAAGATCCCAAATAGCCAAAGCAATATTGAGCAAAAGAACATAGCTGGAAACATCACACTACCAGACTTTAAAATATACTACAGAGTTGTAGTAACCAAAACAACAGGGACTAACAGAAAAAAAGACACACATAGACCGATAGGACGAGATAAAGAACACTGAAGTAAATCTCCACGTAGATGGTCAACACATTTGCGACCAAGGTGCCAAGAACACACATTGATGAAAGACACGCTCTTCAATAAATGGTACTGTGAAATATGGATATTCATATGCAGAAGACTGAAACTAGATGTCCACCTCTCATCATATACAAAAATCAAGTCAAAATGGACTACGGACTAAAGACTTAAATTTAAGACCTATAAAACTACTAGAAGAAAACACTGAAGAAATATTTCAGCCCCAGATTCGCTGGAATTGGTTGCTCACTCCCCAAATGCACATGCCCATCCAGGCTTATAGATCTGAGCTTTCTCAGAGAAACTCTGGTGACCCCCAGCCAGCTCAATCATGTACTAAAAAGTTACTCAATACTCTTCCAAGAGATTTAGATGTACGATACTAGGAAAGATGTAACTGAATATTCTACCATGTTATTTTAAAAAGGAAGAAGTAATTTTGTTCTGTATTCCTAAAATGTAACAAAGCTCTGCAAAGACTATATGCATCATTAATACATAGTGAATGCTCCTGAGTGAATAACAGAGTGACTATTCCCTTAAAAAAAAAACCTTTCTTGTCACTTTGGAAGGCAGAGGTGAGAGGATTGCCTTAGTCCACAGGTTTGAGTCCAGCCTGGGCATCTTGGTGAGATCTCATCTCCACAATAAATCAAAAAATTATCCAAGTGTGGTAGTGCACCTACAGTTCCGGCTACTTGGAAGGCTGAGACGGAAGGATTGACAGAGCCCAGAAGGTCAATGCTGGGGTGACCGTGAGTGTGCCACTGCACTGTAGCCTGGGTGACAGAGTAAGACTTCAACTCAAAAAAAAAAGCTTTCTTGTAATGACTTCTGTTGCTCTGCATCATAATATATAAACCATTTTTGGGTGACAGCAAGACTATCTGAGCCGAACCCTCACTGTACTATCAATGCATTATGCATTGTATTTTAGTTAAATAATACATTGCAGCATACTGTAACTGAAGGTCAAATGGCTAATTCAACTACATTTAAACAGCCCGCTCTCTTCAGATCACAATGATATTAACTCACCACAATGATATTAACTCATCTTTTAAATTTTTATATCTAGTTGAACTTGGCGTTTTGACATGGATTTAAAACAGATCATAGGACAATAGATATCATCATGACCTTTTTTAAGTTCAAGTGTATGAAAAAGATTCAATTTTTTCCTAGTTCCAAAGAACAAAGATGGTCAGCAAGAAGTATGTTCACAGTGTCAGTTAAATAAAAAAGTCACAAAAATAAAAGACCACATTTTAGATGTATTTTTGTTTAGACCACAGAGTATAGCTTTAGAATACTTTCAGCATAAGGAGAAAAATAAGATGAAAACTTAGCCCAGTAAACAACATACTTGTTATATTACACTCTAACCCACATGCACCTAAATATGAACTTTACTATACCAGTTAATCTGTTGCCGTCGTATTGCAGTACCTATTTTCTGAGACCTCAAGACAATAACCCAATTTCGCAAACTATAATGAATCTATAGACCAATGACTTAAGAAAAATTGAATATCATCTAAAACAAATGTATGTAGACAAACCAAGAATTTAAAAAATGCTTCTGACTGCATCACCTTCCACGTTTTGTTGCTGTCACATCCCTAGTAAGTGTGAAACATTTTATTATGTAATCCTTACCTCAATAAACTATTTTAGCTCTTGAAGAGCATCTTGACTTAACCTATGCCAGTCTCTGTTCTAGTGCATTTTCTTACCAAGTTTTATCATCTACTACATTACCCATTCTTAACAATAAACCACTCTAATTGAAAGTCTACAGAAATTTTACCTGGGTTACTTTATTAAAAAGGCAGAAAATAGGACAAGGGAGTGCCTGTTAATTTCTACATATCATGAACACATACAAGTTAGGGGAAGTGAGTGTGAACCATAAATGCATGGGGTCTAGTGTGTCTTGCTAAGTGGGAAGATGCTGCCTTCACTCCTCCTACTGTCCTCTCTTCACACTACTTCGTGAACGTCTGTGAACTTTCTTTTTTCCATATGAGTTAGTGGGGATAAAACTATTAACTTCTTTGAGCTTTCATCCAGATCTGAAGGCAAGATGAGAGCAAGCTTAGAATGGCTGGGTACACAGGCAGGAGGTCTCTCGTTACACTTGACAATGCATTGTTGTTTTTTGATTTTTTCAGTTGATTCAGTTGTTTATTTTCTTTTTTAAATTTATTTTAAACATTTTTTTAATTATAAAATTGTGGGGTCCAGTTAAGGGTTAGGTATACAAATGTGCATCGTTCAGGCACCCTTGTTGATAAGGGGTGTCTCCCTGTCCCCAGACAGATATTGACTACCGTTAGTCCCACCTCCCTTCTCCTCCCTAACGCCCCCCCATAGTTTTCCATCACTGTCAGTCCTTTTCTAAAAGCTCTACATATCGACCTCCCATATGACCCTGCAATCCTCCTACTGGGAATATACCTTGAAGAACTCAAATCACTCTATCAAAAAGATACCTGCACGTGAATGTTTATTGCAGCATTGTTCACAATAGCAAGAACCCGGAACCAACCATGCTGTCCAGCAAAAGAGGACTGGATTAAAAAATTGTGGTACATATACACGATGGAATACTATACAGCCATAAAAAAGGACAATGCATTGTTTAAAAGTCACAATTACACTTGTAGGGACTCAAGTTTCAAGTGAGAAAAAGATGGCTTTCTATTTCATTCCTTTCTTGAAGCAAACATCTTCAGGTGTTCACGGATTCTGTCTACTTTCACTGCTGCCATTCCCTTCTGACATCTGGTGGGTCCTCTTTTTTACAGATTTCGATTTTGCATGAATATGAGAAAAAAACCATTGGCATCTGTATCATGAAGCCCTCTTAGAAGGGGAAAGGAGAGCCAGAATAGGGATATGTTCTCCAACACTTCATTCAAAACTGAAGTTTCTGACTGCACCTGTCATGCATGACCATAGTCCCACTTCCTGCTTGTATCATACCCTCCAATTCTCAAGATATTTTAACCCCATTTAATTCTCACATCAATATATCTGCAACATTGATATTGTTTCTCTTATTTTACAGAGAAGAAAATTCAATCAGATGGTGATTGGAAGGTACAAAATGTGGCAGGGCAATAACTAGACCAAGGTCTCCTTTGAATACTAATGACATTCTGCAATTCCAGCAAGACTCACTGGGCCCATGTGCCTAAGGCTTTGAATGACGACCAAGATCTCATGACCCCTGTGCCTCCAACCCTACACTTTTTGCTTCCTACTGAGGCTCTGTGAGGTAGAGGTGACTTTATTCCTTCGTTAGTATTGATGACAGGATATTTGATAGTATATTTTATAGAATGCCACGATACATTATTCAACTTGAGTGCGAAGATGGAATCTTAAAAATGAAAGCTTAAGAATGGAAATTAGCTGACAATGAATTATCGCCCTGTCCTTAGTGAAAAGTTGACTGAAACATATTCAGGAAAAATGTATTAAAAGCTTTAAGAAGCAAAAAAGAAATCACGTAGTTTATTTAGTGGTGATTAGTTTTTGTGACTCATTTACAATAATAGCTTCTAAAGCACCTACAATTACACAAATTCTACCAGGCTTCAACCATATTAAAATTTTTTATTATAGTGGGAAGTCAGAAAAAAACTTGTTCAACATAATAACTAAATAGATACCTAAAATGATTGATACAAGATAATGTTTATAGATCCTTTGCTAGGCCTAACACTGAAACCATCTTAAGCATGAACTTTCAAATTACGACCATTTGTCTACTTTGTAGACATTGTGAGTCTTCCTTTTGGCCATTAGGAATAGATGTGCAATATTTTAAGAAATTAATACAAGTCAGCATTTGTCAACTGCTCCATCATCTGGCAGATATCTTATTGTAGGCAAGGAGAGAAAATGAAAAGTATATTTTATAGTGTTAAGTAGTTATAGGTCACTACAGATAATTAGCCTCAGATGTCAAGTGTAAATGACAAGTAAGTTTAAATAAAGAGACTATTAAATAGAAGACTATCTCTTTTGGTGAGTTAAAAAATATATCAGTCTCTCTCTCTCTCTCTCTCTCATATATACACACACACACACACACGCGCGCGTGCGCGCGAGTCATGTAAAAACAAGAAAATCTGGATAAGGTCTGTAAATTGTATTAATGTCAATTTCCCAGTTTTGATATTGGGCTCTAATTACATAAGCTGTTACCATTGGTAGAAACTAAGTGAAGGGTACAAGGACCCTCTATACTATTTTTACAATTTTCTGTGAGTTGATAATGCCTTCCCCAAAAAGTATCTTAAAAATCGCTGTAGGTCTGAAAAATTGGTAGTTATTTAAAAGATTGGTTGTACTTTGAGAATATTTCAGTCAGAGCACAAATAATATCGACAATAAAATAACACCAACATAAATACAACTCAAGTGGTCAAAGGACTGCTTTAGATGTGTTTGCTGACCCTTGCTATTTTGCCTCTTCTTTATCCACCCCAATATTGACCTTTGACATCTTCTTCTCTCCTTCCATCTGACCAGCCTAGCAAAATAGCTTATTCATTATTAACTGAAAGAATATAAAAAATGTCTAAAGAAACAAATAAGTACATTGGTTTATCAGAATATCCAGTTTTTGGCCTTGCTTTGGTTGCTTTCTCAAATATAGTGTTGCATGGAATATGAAGCACAGTAAAATCCCAAGACAGGCATGTACGTATGTATATATGAGTGTACGTATGTTTATAGTCCTAAGACAGTAACCACCTCCTTGTTAATCTAACTTTCTTTCCTCCGTTTATCTTAGGGATCAACAACAAGGCAACAGAATATAAGAGATTTCTGTTGGTGAAATTTGCTAATCATGACGATGAAAATGGGACCTTTTTCTGGGCTTCCTGGTTAATACCTGTCATGCTTTTTGGCTCCTCTTTTTGATTTAAATAATTCCTTTTCCATGAATTGGTTCTATGAAACTTGGTTCTATGAAAAAGGATTGCCCATACCTGTTTGTATTCCCTTGGGATTCCATGGCGTGATTCCTTCCACACTGGGTCTGTTAGGACTCTAAAATCCTATTTCTCAAGCTTTCTAAGCTCTAGCAGAGGGTTCTGTTTAGTCTTCTGAAACTTAGATACACTATTTTCCACTCCATGTATTTGAAGCTCATTTTCTACCACAAATGGAGGACTGAAAATTTGCCTCCTTTACCCCTTGACTATGAATAGACAGCAATTAGTCATTCATGTGGATTCACTTTAGGCCTGTTCTCAGGGGGCTGGGAGACAGCTATTATTCTCTTACAAGTTCATAGATGTGAATCTAGAAGATTCAACTCTTCCCTGGATCTGAAAGGGCCAATGTGATGTCCATTTCTTCCACTGGAAATCTATCTGCTCTACTGAGATAAGTATTACCTACGATCCCAGAAAACAGAACTATAACATTTTATTTTTAAGCAAGCAATGAACTGTCAGAAATGTTGTTTTTACTTTCTTGAAAATTACCAAAATACATCCCCCCAAATATTTTAGTTAACTTGATTCTTCCTTCCTTCCCTCTTTCCTGTCCAAATAATTCACATACTCTGTCATCACGATTTTTGAAGCATGGGGGTATACAAAGTTGAATAAGGCAAGGCTGTGGTACTCACAATCTTGGTGGGGAAGATTCTGAGCAAAAGATTAATGGAATCTTTTCTACTTATCTGTGAAAAAAATGAGTGGTTTAATTTTCTAAGTCAGTTCTCCTTGATATCTTGAGAGAGGTGAGATGTCAGTCACCAAGCTACACTGCTTATAGTAAAAATGAACACTGGTTGGTGAATTATCACAAACTGGGAGATCTGTGACTAGTATTGTAAATATATGATGAGAAGTCTTAGCATTAGGCTTCTGAGAATAGACCCTAGGAATGAAGTGTGCCCTTCTTACAGTATCCTATATTCATATATGTACCCTATTAATATATTCATATAGGCCACTGCAAGAAATATTGTTCGTGAGCCTGAGGATTTTAAGGCAAAGTGACTCTCATATCCATCCACATAAAACTCAGTCTTCCCAACTGAGGTGTCAATTAGGAGAGGCAGAGTTGGGACACAGGAGAAGCAGAAGATAGTTCTGAGACTGCTAATCATTTGCTGAAGAAATATAGCAACTACTGTTTTACTGGCACATTATGTTTCTATCCTAGAAGAACAGAAGAATTACCTCTGGTGGTCTCATGAGTTCTATGAGTATGAGTGACTAACTGAACCTAAGACCATTGACAGAAGTGTTGCAACACTTATGCAAATAATTACCAAGTTTTATGGCACATGCTGATCAAGGTTTTTGTACAAAATGTTATAAGAATTTCTGCTCCAGTTGCTCTAGTTTGGGGTTGGTGCTTGTGAAAATGCTTGGTATGCAATCTAAACAACTTCCTCCTCCTTATACCTGAACTGATTTTCCTATAATTTCACATCATCATAATTAAAAGAAAATTTCATAATTAGAACTCAGTAAAGCATGAAATATGAAGTATATACTGAGTGTATATGCCAGGAGACTGGAAAAAATCTATAAAGATAATGAAAGAAATAATGACCTGTATCAAATTATAATTTTGATTTTTGTGGTCTATTTCTTTTCATATATATTTCTCTTCTCCAAATGTACCCTGAAAACTATTTCGTATAAACTATTTCTTTTTTTTCTAGTTGTTAGTATTTATTTGTATCACTTTAGTGCCTTAACAGAGCTTTGTTTTGAACAGTCACTTTCTGCTTTCATATCAGCCTAGTTTTCTCTGGATTTTCTTTCTGTTTTTTAATATTTTATTTTAAAGATGTGGGGTACAATTCAGGATCATATACCTATTTCTGAAGTAGCCATGCAAAAGACCAGGATGTTACAATGTACCCTAAATTGGCCACATTTCAACTTTACCTGTACTCCTGTACATAGGAAACAACAATTATATGAGCATTGTCAAAATGACCTACTTAATGGTACCTAAAGAGATTACTCCCATATTCTAACTCATAATTAATTTTCTTTTCTGAATCATTCATTCAGCATATATTTATCACATAAATATGATACATTTTTCATTTATTTATCAAGTACCAACAAGTTGTTGAAGAATGCGATTAGTCACTAAAGATTCAATAATGAGAAATAGAAGACGTGATATGATGTAGTTTCAATAAATTCAAGAAATCCTAAATAACAGACAATAATTTACAAGTCTATGTTCACATAACAGTAAATGTATTTAACAGACCGGTTTTTATCTGTTTTTGCTAAAATATCCAGATAAAGATACCATTCAATAACTGTACATTGCAAAACTGGCCAAAACTACTCATTTTGCTCAAAATCTGTTTTAATGATCGACTGATGAAGAAAGGTGATATTCTAAATAATATGTTTGACTTTGCTCTGCTTGAGATGGCTTGCAAATCATAAGTAAACTCTCAAAAACATTTCTGAAGATGGCAGTCTTACTTTGTAGGGAGTGAGTCTGAAATGGATGATTATGACATAATTCTACTTGTCTGAAATAGAGGTAAGCAGTGGCCACAGAATTCTGACCCAAGGACTCCCTGGGTGTTTCTGAGCTCCTACTGAATACACTGCAGAGTGTGAAAAGTGTGTGGTGCTTGATCTCAGGGTCTCTTTGCACTCTGGGCAGGAGGTCCTAAGCAGATAAGCAGCTCACACGTTATATTCCCTGGGCTGTCATATCACCAGTTCGACAGAGCTACACCAAGCAACTGCCAGCCCTTCTGTTTCTTGATAGCCATTCCTGGTTCTCTTTGCAGAGCTCATCAGCACCAGGTCTGTAAGCATTGGGAGACGGTCAATGTTATGGAGGTACTAACCCAAGAATTAAAGAAGGCTTCCCTTCAGCATTATGACATAACTTCTCATATTCTCTAATGATCAATTCAGCTTTTTAGCATATACATCGTATTTCATTTAGAAATAACTACGGGATGGGTTTTCATTATGATGGCATTTGCATGAGTTTATGAACAGGAATTGGCAAATATTTTCTGTAATGGGCCAAGTAGTAAATATTTTAGGCTTTATGGGGACACATGCAGTCGCAGTCTCTGACACGTATTCCTTTTTCTTTTTTTTTTAAATCCTTTGAAAACATAAAAAAAATTCTAAGTTAGAGGGTTGTTGGGCAGATTTGACCTTCAGTCTGTGGCCTGCCTATCTCTGATTTTTAGGCATGAAGGGTAAATATGGCCACAGCTATTATGTCTTCTTGGGAACAAAACAAAAACAAACAAAAAAACCTCACATGTTTCTATGTTTTTCTACCTCCTCTTGCTATGATTTGATACTGACACAGAATGCTGTTTTATGTAAATCAATCAACTCAATAAATACAATGTATTATTCCTTCATTCCTTTCCTTTTTCAAGCCATGACTTTATCTCTCTGTGTAAACATAAATGCAAACAAACAATACAAGTCACATCAAGCAAATCAATCTCCTAATGAACTTTCAAACGACATAGGGTTCCACACAATAAATGAAACTATTACTTGAGAACAGCTTCAATCATACTCAAAGCATGTTGAAAGTGGATTCAGAAGTGTGACATCAGTAAAAATGGAAGATGGAAAACCAAGAAGGATGGCAACGTGACAGTGCCTTTAAATGAGAATGATCTGTCAATAAAATGATTCCAAATGGCCCTTGGAAAAACCAATAAAAAATTTTATAAACTGAGTCTCTTTATGATCCTACTAAGATTCAAATTTCATAATATTACAGAAGAACTATAACTTTAAAAATGATTCATTTTTGTTTGATGTAAGAATGACTATGCTGCATGTTCTGTTAGATAATAAACTACATGAATTTTCATACTTTTATTTTTATTGTTACAAATAAAGCACCATTTGCAACGTTTATGACAAGACTCTGGTCTCAAATTAAATAGATTCATTTTTAATGTTTTCTCTCCTCAGCACCCATTTATCCCATTAATGAGTCCCTCCTGCACTGCCTCTCCAAACCAAGCAGGTTGTAGATTAAGTAAGAGAACAAGGAACTTGTTCCCTTCTCTTGAGGACAGAAATGGTGACAGAGGTTGAGTCACTGTCCTGTCCAGAATTGGCCTGCTGCTTGGATCTCCAATGTATAGTCTATGCAAGTACCTTTACATAGCATAACTGCCTCATTCCCAAGTCACTAGACGGCCCAAGCTGTGTATACCAAAATAGTAATCAAAGCGATATTCCCCCACGAATACAATATAACAGCAAACGCCAGACTCAGAATTGCATACTCAGCATTAGTTAAGATTTCCCTGAAGTAAATACTCATGCAGTTTCCTAAGTCTAGAAATAAGGATCTTATATCCTCAGTGGACATGCCACTTGCTGGGGCTAGGTATGAAATCACATTTAAGAGACATGGGGCAGTCCATGGCTGGAAGCCATTATGCCTGGTTTTCTTCATTACAGTTAGGCACTGGGACTCAGAGAAACTCCTTCTTATTCTCCAAAAGGAGAACTGTGTTCACAGAACTGTACTGGGTGATACTTGAGAACCAGAGTAGCTTTCCTTCTTGATCTAGCATCTAAATGTCATAAATGTAAACGAAAACCTTATGTGTTAATGATACTAAGGTTATATTGATTCACCAGTCCGGAGTAATAAAACAAGACCAAAAGAAACTGTATTGATGCTTAACTGTTTTATGTTAAAGTATTCTTCATTCTCCTTCCTATGGGATAATTTGAGAAAATGCAGCAAACAACAATCTCAGAAATGGAAAATCCTTAAGGCAAATTAACTAACCTCTCAGATGTGAGAATTTTTCCAACTCTCCCCTGCAACCCCCCACACTCCCTTTCTCAACAGGTTATTTTTCCCTCAGGTCACACATTACTGAGGTTACCGAATTATCTTCTTCCAAGATCTAAACCATTTCAGTGCCCACCACAGGGACAGCAGGTGGAGAACCAGGAGGACCAACACAGGCTAGTTTAGTCGAAATGAGTTAAGAAACTTTGTGAAGGGTGGAAAAGAGATTTAAATTGATTAGTCAGGAGAAACACTATTGGACTTTGTATGTATCTGATCATCATCTGTCAATAGCTCAGACAATCATAAAATGGTGTCCTTTTCAGAGGGAGAAAAGTGAAATGACTTGGCAAACCTTTTCTTTTCCTCTCCTCTGCCACTTTAAAATGGAAGAATTCTGAATCCTTGCTGTTAACCAAATGGCATTCACAGCTCTCAGTTGGCATGGGGTAGCTGAGAATCTAAAAGGAGGAATGCTTATTCCATTTCCATTTCCATGGAAACCAGTCACCAACTGGTGAAAACAAGGTAGATCAAATTTTTGAACAAGAATGTTGAAATAATCACTGTTTTAAAACTTTTCTCTTGCATCAGGATGGAGAATACAATCTAATTTCAGTAACACAGAGATGCTGTGTGGATAAACAATTCACCACTGCTTTATTGTTTCAACTCATTATTACTATTATTGCCTTCTCTTGAGTTATTTTGATCATTCTTTGAAGGACAATTTGGCATACATCCAATAAATACATTATACAATAAAATGTGAAAACTTCAAACCTAAAAACTCTTTTCAAAATGTATGATCATGTTCCTCTTCTACACTTTTAACAAATGTATGAGGAGAGAAACGTGGTGATCTCCAGAGAAGTAGACTGTGATCACTTTTTTGGAAGATATTTGGAAGGAGTATTTCATTTTTCAAAACTCTACTATGAAAACCAGACTTTAAAAGACCATTAAAACGACCAGTTACTACAAAGCAGAAATAATCTCCATAGCACTGAGATCCATTCAGTTTTTCTAAAGAATTTGAATAGTCTCCTTGTTCCCCTCCACAAAATAATAACAGTAATAATAATCATCATAAATTCCAGGTCTCACTCTGTTTGCACATTTAAAATACAAATATTCTAAACTTTGTGGAAATAATCTTCCCCAAAGAAGTAACACAATGGATGGTGTCAATAATTGAACTTGGAGCCTATGACTTGGTTTTCCTGATGACAAAGCCTCCAAATTATTGCTAATACCATGAGTTATTATGTAGGGTAGCAGGGCTTAAGGCATGCCAAACATTCAGAAAGGCATCATCTGTAATGCTCACAGCAAACTACAAGTAGTTATTTTTTTCAGTTTTATACAAGAGATAATTAAGTCTCCCAGTGGCAAAAAGACTTGGCCAAAGTTTTTCCTACAACCTTTGAGCTTCCTTCTCCATCTCAGACTTTCGTAATTGTCTTGCTCATACTTCCCTGTTTCTAGCTTGAAACACCAATTCAAAACCATCACCACATCTATTTCCCATCTTATTAATTCCAATCTCATCATATTAGTAAAAGATAAATCAATGTAGAAATGTCTGACCTCAAATGCTACGGTACGTGCAGCTAACTTATTATTCTCATTTCTAATTTTTGAAATCTCAAGTTGTTATAATAACAGTCAAATTCTTCCAAAGTTGTTCCCTGAGTTGGTCTAATTCTATCTGATGAGCTTCCTTTTTCCTACTTATGCTATTTACAAAGTTTAACCTCAATTTTTAAGCTCAACATTTATATTTATTAACATTCATATAGTTAATAAGTAAGGATATAATAACAATAAGATTATATATATATATACAAATTTGTCAAAGCATCCTTATTTTTAAAAAATTATCTCTAATTATATTTAATTAAGGGTACTTGTATATGATGAGAAAGAGAGAGAAAAAGAGTGAAAAGCAGAGATTGATCTGTGCTAAAATTCAAGTATCTCAAAGGATTATTTCAAAAGTTTTACTAATCAGTAATTATAAGTGCATGACCCATTGTCACCTTCTCATCCTAAAATTACTCAGTGAAAGCATTTTTTTTAAAAGCTTATACCACTGATTTACCTCCTTCAAGTAAGGCCAGCACATGATACCCGAAAGAAAAAAACAAACAAACACTTGAAATCAAAGGTTAATGAATTCATAATTTCCTTTCAGATGCCAAAGAATAAGAATCAGTCAGTGTTAACGAACACAGCCTCAGGAAACTTGCAACATTTTCTTTCCATGCAAATTGCAGTCTCTTTACATAGTCTAAATGGAAGCTTACCTTTTAATGTCTGGAAATATCTCAGAAATGCATTTCTTTATCATCTTTTATCCCTACTTAGTCTACTAACCCTTTTGCAGTAGAAAAACTGAAGATTGGATGGGCTTAAAACTTCACACTCTTCATTTTACTAACACTATAGTCCAATCCACCTGAAACTGTCACCAGCGTCCCACCTCATGGGGAAAAATCACAGGCTGTTGCAACGCATGTTCATCACAAATATCTCTGTGGCTGTGTGAATATGTCACGCAAGAGTTTGTATCAAAACCTGGTGGTGTGGGGGGTGGAAGGAGTGCTTCCTAACTCTAGGAAAACACTCACAAAAAACATACAGTATGGGAAAGTTTTTCCTATTGCTGAAACTTTTAGTTATTTAAATTAGAGTTATTTAAGACAAATAGAAACAAAAACCAAAAAATGGCAGTTGGGGCACTTTTACACAGTAATTTGGTATACTAGAATAAGAACAAATTAAAGCTCATTTAAAATTTATTTCTGCCACTGGTTTTAGATTCTTCATCCATAAAACTCGACTATTTTGCATCTCATGCCTTTTCTTTTCCTGGTCTACACGAAGTGAAAAGGGGGCAGTGATTCTGCAACAGGGCAGAGATGTGTCAACACCAAGCTTCCAATTAGATTAAATTAGAACTAATCATAATGCACATCCAATAACACCCTATAGTTAAGAATTTCCAAGCACAGTAGAAAAACAATATAATTACTTCTTGAATGTCTCCTATTCACGAGTCTCCAGAACAAACAATGCATGCTATTTTTAGACAGCTCTTTAAAAAAATTAGTTAAAACTAGAGCATAATGTAGGAAGGTTAAGTGGCGAGGTTAAAAATATAGTGACTACATTATAAATTCTATGCATACACCTAAGGAGTTTGGACTTGGTCATAAGGAGTTTGAAAGCAGAGGAAAAGCACATTCAAATTTGCTTTAGATAAAAAAAAAAGCTCCAGGGAAAAAAAGATTTCTGACTTTTCTCCTTTACAAAAACGAAAAAGCCAAAAGGGCTAAACAGAAGATGCCTTTTGTTCCAAAGCTTGAAAGAAGCTCACTAACCAAGGCCCTGTCAGTCATTATAGATGTTGTCTCAACAATGGCTGCTTAAGGTGAATGTGGACTGGATAAAAAAAATGTGGAACATATGCACGATCGAATATTACGCAGTCATAAAGAAGAACAAATCATGAACTTTGCAGCAAATTGGATGGAGTTAGAGACCATCATACTTAGTGATCTATCACAGAAATAAAGAACTGAATAACGCATGTTCTTACTCATAAGTGGGACCTGAACAATAATCACATTAGCACAAGGGAGGGATAAGCAGTTGCTGGACACTGCCAGGGGAGGGAGGAAGAAAAGGGGGCAGTACATAACAACACAAAGGGTACCTAGTCTTTTACCAGGGGAAGTCAGGGCCAGTTGGGAGCCCAAACTTTACCCGCAAGCAGCCTACTTGTGTAGTTAATCCTTACTTGTACCCCACATCTCTAAAATAAAATAAAAAACAAAACAAAACAAAAAATGGCTGTACCCTTCATTTAGACATTTCCCAAGATGGAGGTCGAATGCTACCACCTCCAGAAGTCTTCTCTCAACCTAACCTACAGTGCTAACTCCTCTAAATCTTATTCCTGTGGCTACAGCACTGGTTTACAATGTGCGTTTTATGTTAAAAATAACTTCTCATTTTGAATACAATTCTAAGAGAAATTCTACCATGTAAGAAATATTTTAAGATAGATTTTTACAAAGGGGAGTGGTTTAGTTGAGAAACAGGGAGCCATTCCCACCCACATAGTCTCCTGAGCTACCATTAGATAGCGCGTGAGATTCATCAACAGACTTTAGGCTTCCACGAAAGACTTTTGGAAAATCAACGGTTTCCAAATCACATCCTGCCTAATGGTTTGTTTTAACTGGACTTTATTGGTTAAGTGATGGATCCATGTTAAATTACTATGTACTGCAAGTATATTACTCGTTTGATGTTTAAAGCATAACCAAATACAGTGCAATGCTCCCACTAGGTATTCAAAGTTGTTTCTGAATGAAACAATATGCCATAAAATAAGCACTAAATTCTCATAAATTAACTATAGTTCTTTCCATGAATTAAACATTGTCTATTGCTTATGAACACTACATTCAGAAAAGAGCATGTAGTAACCTGCTCCAAATTGGAGTATATTATGTGATACAAGACGCTTGCGTTTGGAAGCCAGATTCACTTTCATAAGCTGTGTGAACGTGCCTTTAATTTTACTGTCCTCTGGAAAGTGGGGGCACTGATAATGACACTTAATTTCCGGCTCTTTGCTATAACTAACTGAGTTAAGCAGAAAAGTAGATTATTAAAAGGATACTGGACTGCTCAGAATTATTGGGAGCACCGATTTAAGGATCAAGAAAAACACATAGCTAGTCTTTTAAGAAAGACCTGTTGAGAGAGAGAGAGAGAGAGAGAGAGAGAGACAGAGACAGAGAAATAGAGAACACACACAGGTGAGTGAGAGCTTACCTGGCCTCATGCTATAATAGCAGATGTGATTGGTTCTTGCAATCTAGATCACCTGGCTTGCACCTTAGACTAGAGCAAGGCAGGCTGATGAAATGAGTGGTGTCTGGCAATTTCAGCCACCATACTGGAGCGCAAACTTTTTTCTCTCCCGAGACTCATAAGACAGAATATTCCTCGTACACTGAAAAAAATTTCAGAAAATGGGGCACCAAAACAAAATGTATTCCCTATCTGACATGAATTTTTACAAGTGATGTGAGAGTATATATGTAAAAGCACTACATGAACTGTAAAGTTCTAGATAAATTGTTATTCTCAGTAGATGGCTTCTCCCTATTTGAGAAGGTGAGATTCTAGAGCTAATGCCATTCAAGGGGACCTGAGACTTGCTCTCTTTTCTCATTCTCTCATGAAAAACATATACTGACCCTGCTGAACTCCATTTAGACTTTACTGTGTTTATAGCCGAAGGCAGAAACAGTCAAGGTTTCTTTGGGGGATAAAGTTATTCTTTGCTCACCCACCCAAATCATATACCAAGCTTCTCAAAGCTATAGAGCTGCTCACAGAAAAACCAAATAAGCAGCTTATGTATACTGAGTTTTAAAAATTATTATAAGCACATAACAATAACCTTGCAAGTACCAACATGAAACGTTTGTCCATGTATCAGCATAAGCACACTTTTATAGTATATTGCTCAGTCATTCTCTTAGTGTATAAAATAATTATTCCATTTTATTAAGCAACTTATCTAGCAGGTACTTGGGCCTTCCTCCCTCATTCATATTTTTCTGCTTCCTTCCAAATATGTCTTAGAGATCTATGCGTGTATCCTATCCATATAGATTCAGAAACTTGTAAATCTTTTAAGAAAAGCATTATGTGGATTTAAAATATGGGTAACAACCTTAACAAAGTACTTTCTTAGCATAACATCTTCCCTAACCAAAGACAAGAAAAAATATGACATAACAGACAAGAAGTTATAGTGTTTTGTTTCAACTAGGACAAATTAAACATGAGTTAGTGTCTCTTATAATGGAAATAAGTTTTACAGTAGGAAATCTAACAGGAGCTCATAAAAACACAATGAGAAAATTGGATGAACATAAATGGAATCAAAAGTGATGTAAAGAAAGTACCTATAAACATAAAATGTGAAAGAAAGAGCATAAATACAATTTTCAATGGCTTACCTGAAAAACTTCTCATACGTGCATTTGGGCTGCAAAAAGTTCAACAACTATGAACCTACCTACAACTACCAGTTTCACTGAAACTGGTATTGTTCCTGCACCTCCATGTTGTGGAATGTGAGCCCACCAAAACAATGCTGCTAGCTAGTATTTAGCCCTGCAGGGGGCTGAGCAATTTGATATAAAATCAACCTATGGAACAACGAAGTCAGAGTTACTGTGGCATCTCTGTGCTGTGAAAAACCACAGTCACAATGGTGGTTAGGGGTTTCTACTGTCCCATGAACGGTGTGCTTCGAAGTGTGGATGTTAAGGCAAATGCATGGTGGTTAGTGGTTCACTTGGGGACCCTTTTTGCCTCTTCTTTAATTAAACTGACTTAGATTCAACAAAGCCAAGTCTCCTAATTCTTTGATCTTGTCAACTCATACCCAAGTTTCCCTAAGATGCTCCATTGCCCAATCTCCCCATTGCTCTTTGTGTGATGCATAAGTCAGGCAGATACGAGATAGAACAACAACAAAAATCAAGTGTTTTTGTTTCATGCATAGGGTCATCTACTTCCCATGCCTGTGGAAAGCATTAATGGGACTTGTTATTCCTTAAGAAAAAAGAAAAACAAATTTTATGAGAGAGTCGGACATTCAATAAAATGAACATAGGTCACCATTAAAACTGCTGACTGACATGAATTCGAATCAGGTCACCTAGTATAAACTATGATGAATGAGTGCCAAGACCGAGGCAATTACTAGAGACAAATGTGTGCTTCTTTCTCTGTAGAATGACAACATAATACTCGAGCCTATGGGAAGATGAGGGCATCAGAATGATGGAAAAAGAAAGGGATATTAGACAACCTGATACATGGGGGGCTAGAAGGTGGAAGAGAAACGAAGAGTCTATATTTGGTAATTGGGACAGGCATGGGAGGGGGTGTGATCTTACAAGAATGAAAGAGGGAATACCAAGAGCAAAAGGGTCACACAAAATTTTTAGCAGTCAGCTAAGCTGAGCTCAGGATGTCACCACAAGGTATTTTATCTGCAATTCATGCAAATTCAAATGCATATTACTAGCATATGTAAGTTATATGCAGATGGTGTGTGGCTATCTAAAAATAGGAAGAGGTAAACTCCAACAAAGGTCACCCTTTTCTAAAATTCATGACATGGCAGCCTGCAGTGAAGAGTGGAGAAGGGGGATTCAGGAAGATCTGCAGGAAATTCCCAAGTAGTCTTCTGCTTTTCTCAATTCCTTGGAGTTACTGTGGGTGCTTTACAGGCAGGAGAATAGGCCACAAAATTCTCCAAAGTAGGATGCATCTTCAAGATTGCATCCCCTTCTAAGGGTGAGAGGTTTCTGATTTTCACAGGATCTTCTTGGGCTCAGTCTTTTCCTCCTACCAAGAAACTGTCACAGCCCACATTTCCAGAGCACTCGAAAAGGTTGTTGCTTATGTGCAAACACTTTGGAAAAGTGTCTCTTACTTTGTGATTCCAACCTCAAAGAGTCCATATCTCCAATCAGAGACATGTGAAGACCAACTGCCTCGCCTCTGAGAATTAGACTAAAACTTTATCTTCTTACTTATTATTAATTTTAATAATAATATTAATACCATCCATACCTGTGTCACTTCTGCATATTTTCCAAAAACCTTTTACTTAAACATTATGACCAGCCGGGCTTGGTGGCTCAGCCTGTAATCCCGCGCCTTGGGAGGCTGAGGGGAGTGGATTGCCTGAGCCCGCGGGTTCAAGACCCACCTGGGTAACTTGGCGAGACCTCATCTCTACAATAAAAGAAAAAATCAGCCGGGCATGGTAGCGCATGCCTGTAGTTCCAGCTACTTGGAAGGCTGAGGCGGAAGGATCGCCGGAGCCCAGCAGGTCGAGGCTGCGGTGGCCGGGAGCGGCCACTGCACTCCAGTCTGGGCGACAGACTGAGACTCCAACTCAAAAAACAAACAAACAAACAAAAAAACCACATTATGACCAGCTGGTACTCATTCAAATTTAATTTAA
>CAUYQG010187596.1:0-10109 GCA_963574415.1 Tarsius wallacei
CCAAGGTGAGTGGATTGCCTGAGCCCGCGGGTTCGAGACCTGCCTGGGCAACTTGGCGAGACCTCATCTCTACAATAAATCAAAAATTAGCTGGGCGTGGTAACGCGCGCCTGTAGTTCCAGCTACTTGGAAGGTGAGGCGGAAGGATCGTCGGAGCCCAGTAGGTCGAGGCTGCGGTGGCTGGGAGTGGCCGCTGCACTCCAGTCTGGGTGACAGAGTGAGGCTCCAACTCAAAAAAAAGAAAAAAAAATACTTACAACCCTATTGAAATTGCACTTGCCAGATTACCAACCACATCTTTGTTGATAAATCTGACGTCCCTATTTAACTTTCCCATAACTTTGATGCTATTGATTACATTTTTTTCTGTCTTGGCTACAGACAAGAAACCTTTTCTCACTTCTCCTTTTACTTCTTTTTTGCGGGCTCTTCCTCAGCCTCTGCCCTAGATCCTCAATCCTCAAGCTTCCTTTTTACCCTGCAGATAATGACCCAGGGTAATATTATCTGCTTCTAAGGCTCTAGTTATGATGGCACTGGATGACTCCTAAATCCTAATACTCAGTCCAGATCTATATATGAAAATGTCTTCTACAGATTTTTATCTGAGACCTTAATATGAGACTACTAGCACCTGAAACTCCAAAACTTCTTTCTCCAAAAATACCAGTTTATCCTGTATTTGCTCTTCTAGTTAATAGGAACAATATTGACTACTTATCAAAACCAGAAATATAGAAGTAATTTTTCTGTTATTTAAACATACATTTAAATATTTATTTAGTACCTACTTTGTGTAAGGAACTCTTCCTCTTTGATATCTAAATCAATCTTTCTATCTACCTACCTATCTTTCCACCCTCCCTATCAATGCCTTAGTTAAGACCATCATCGCTTTTCTAACTATTTATTTATTTATTTTTATTTTATTTTATTTTTTAGTTGGAGTCTCACTCCATCGCCCAGGCTGGAGTGCAGTGGCACGCTCACGGCCACCCCAGTGTCGTCAACCTGCTGGGCTCAGGCAGTCCTTCCGCCTCAGCCTTCCAAGTAGCTAGAGCTACAGGCGTGTACTACCACACCTGGCTAATTTTTTATTTACTGTAGAGACAATAAATCTATAAGTTGATTTATTGTCAAGTTGACCAGGCTGGTCTCGAACCCACAGGCTCAGGCAATCCACTTGCCTCAGCCTCCCAAAGTGCTGGGATTACAGGTTAAGCCACCAAGCCCAGCCAACCATCATCTTATGCAGAAGAGTCTCCTAAGTGCCTTGCCTACAATAAAGTTCCTCGTTGACTTGCAATTGAAACCAACTTTATCTGAATAGAGAATGTATTGGAAGGTAGCAGAGGCTCACAGAATTGATGAAAGAACCAAGTACTAGTCACATGGCCAGATGGTCACTCCTGGCTGCAAAGGTGGACAGGAAACTGTTTAACTTTCCAGCTTCTATAGAAGAAGGTGAGAGAGAAAGTGTTGGGAATGCGTGATAAATCTACCAAGCTCCTGTGTATGCCACATTAAAAGAAATGTTTCAAAAGGAAGGAATGTGGGTAATTAAGGGGGAAAGGGGGAGGCACAATTTCTTATCCCTATGTGGTTGCATAAATCTTTTATACAAAACGTAAATGTCAACACTATACAAGGAATATAAAATTAAGGGTCAGAAAAAATCACAGGAGCTTTTCCAGCCATCAGTTTATCATATCTATTAATATTATAATTTTTTCCTTCAAAACAGACTGCCTGCATTTTGGGCCAAGAAAACCCAGACTCATTCTATACACAAACTCTGATTACTTGAATTGTCTACTTGGTATATCTATAGCAAATAGAATCTAAGCAGTAAGGAAAATTCCCTGACAGTTTCTTCTTTTGTTTCTTTTATAATAAGAACAGCTCTTCTTTAGACACATTTATGATGTAGGGACCAAGGGAAAACAAAAGGCAGATTAACAGGAGAAAAGACATGCATATTTACTAATGTGCAGGGGGAAGAATCAGGGGTGATTATTCCACCACGCAATGGGGTACAGATGTTATGTACCCCTCAGGGAAAAGAGAAACGGGAGTGATTTCAGGGAGGTGGCAAAGGAGTTTTAGGGAAATTCATTTGGCTTGGAGAAAACATACAATGACTTGGAACAAAAGTCTGTTGGGCCTGCAGAACAGACTAAGATTTGTGATAAGGTGCATTAACAGACGTCAGTCTTTCTTCCTGCGATATGAATTCACGTAATGAAAACTCAGGGAAGGTCCAGTTCAGTGGCTCAGCCTGTCATCCCAGCACTTTAGGAGGTCGAGGCGAAAGAATTGCCTGAACCCGCAGGTTCGAGACTAGCCCTGCAACTTGGCGTGACCTCATCTCTACAATAAATCAAAAATTAGTCAGGCGTGGGAGCGCGAGTCTGTAGTTCCGGCAACTTAGAAGGCTGAGGTAGAAGGATCGCCTGAGCCCAGCAGGTCTGCTCTGGGGTGCCCGTGAGAGAGAGTTCCACTGTACTCCAGCCTGGGCAACAAAGTGAGACTCCAACTTAACTCAAAAAAAAAGAAAAAAGAAAAAAGAAAAAAAACTCAGGGGAAGGGACCAGAGGTAATTGCTTTCATTTTTGGCAAGTCTGGACTTTAGGCAGATAAGGAAACTTCAGAGGACAATTTCATTGGTGCTTTGAGAGAGACAAAAGGTTGAGAGCAGAAGGAGCAGGGAAGATCAGAGAGAACTTGAGGCTTCTTTAGTACAGCAAAGCACCATATTTGCCGGTATCAGTTTCGAGCCTCAGCAATGACTGTGCTGACATTACCTGCTGCTCATCTGGGGAACACTAAATCTGGTGAATAAAGTAAAGGAGAAGAAACAAAAGATTCGCGCAAATAGAGATTTTGGAGATGTTTGCAGAAATCAAAGTGATCATACATGTGGTGTATCTCCCTGCTCTTCCCAACCCAAATCCCCTGTTCACTTGCAGGAATCGGAGCTCTGATTACAGGGCAATGTCCTACAGATCCGCCATTGGGTAGCCCATTGTGAAGAAAGAATAAAACTTTTAGCAACTATCAGTAGGACACTGCTCTGGGCACAATCAATTCTTGAAGCCTGATATATGCAATATTATTTGTTTTGGACACGCTCAGTCTAGACCTCCAGTGACCTCATATTATATTTGGGAATGAGGACTATTTATTGTCAGGACTATACCTCTTGACTGCGGCATTTCTGGAATAGATAGGGCACAAAATAGGAAACTAGGAAAAGATTATCAAAGCTAGCACAGGATAACACAAGTAAAAACCATCAAGGATACTAAAAATTCTGTCAACTCACAAATAAGATCAGCATTCGTGTCATTATATCTTTCTTTTTTTTTTTTTTCAAGTTGGAGTCTCACTCCATCGCTCAGACTGGAGGGCAGTGGCACGCTCACGGCCACCCCAATGTCGACCTGCTAGGCTCCAGTGATCCTTCCGCTTCAACCTTCCAGGTAGCCGGAACTATAGGCACAGGCTACCACGCCCAGCTAATTTTTTCATTTATTATAGAGAGGAGGGCTCGCCAAGTTGCCCGGGCTAGTTTTGAACTCGTGGGCTCAGGCAATCCACTCACCTTGGCCTCCCAAGGTGCTAAGATTATAGGCTGAGTCACTGAGCCTGGCCATTATTATATCTTTCAAAACAGAGAGCTGTATGTGGAAGTCCAATTTAAAAACAATAAATGAATACTCAGCATTGTATTAACTGGACACTTAAAAGCTGATTAAAGATGTAAGAAAATATAACCAAATTAAAATAAAAAATCTTTAGTCTTTAAAAAGTTGGCCCAAAAGTTCAAGTAAAACCATTTTTGTGCATTCCCCTAGGGGTCTCTGTCACCTAGGCTGGAGTACAGGGGCACAATTACGGCTCACCGCAGTCTTGACGTCTTGGACTCAGGCGATCCTTCTCCTCAGCTTCCCAAGTAGCTGGGCCTACAGGCACATACCACCACAGCTGGCTAATTTTTGTGATTTTTGGGGGTACAGATGAGGTCTCCCTGTATTGTCCAGGTTGGTCTAAACTTCTGGGCTCAAGCAATTGTCCCGCCTTGGCCTCCCAAAGTGTTGAGATTACAGGCGTGAGCCACTGTACCCGGCCACATTCCTCTTTTTACATTGTTCACATTCCACCAGAATCAACTTGTAACAGAAACTTGCATGACAACTGAAATTTTACATTTATTTTACTTTACCTTTAGAAGTAATTTTTATACATTTTGAACCTATGTCTAGAGGCTTCTTTTTTTTAATAATTCCATTGAGATACAAATTTTTGCTATGAGCATTTGTGTACAAATTTTGTGTGAACACATACTTTCATTTCTCTTGGGTGTTTACCTAGGAGTGGAACTTCTGAGTCACATGGTAACCCTATGTTCCACATTTTGAGGAACTGTCAAGCTGTTTGCCAAAGCAGTTGCGCCCTTTTATATTCCCACCAGAAGTGAATGAGGAGAGTCTCCACAACCAGAAGCTTGGTTTTTATGTAAGACAAACATAGAGAAACCAACCAGTGCTAGCTATGAAAAGTAGTTTCATAATGGGACAAATATCCATTTTTTTCGTGAATGAAATGTCTTGCCTCACCTCCCCCACCCCCAATGTTTGTATTCTGGGGTGCCTACACAATTCACAGAGAGGACATCTTAGTCCGTTTGGGCTGCTACAGCAGAATGCCCTAGACTGGGTGGCTTATAAATTTCTCATAGTTTCAGAGGCTGGGAAGTCCGATATCAAGGCACTGGCAGATTCAGTGTCTGATGAGGGTCCTTTTCCTAATTCACAGAGTTATCTTCTTGCTATGTCCTCACATGGCAGAAGGGGTAAGAGACACCTTGGGACCCCTTTAATGAGGGCACTAATTCTATTCATGAGGACTCCACCCTGATAACCTAATCATCTCCCCAAGGCCCCACCTCCAAATACTGTCACACTGGGGATCAGGTTTCAACATATATTTCTGGGGGTCACAAACATTCAGTATGTACATAGCACAGAAGAAGCATGTGGCATGAGTTCTTTTGGATTATGATAGGGTCCAGTAAAATCTACAAGGGTGGGATATAGTTTTGCCAAAATTGCAATAGGCTAATCAGACATTTGGTTTCTTGTTTGCACCTGGTTAGAGACATCATTTATTTTTATCTGCCTGAATGTAATTCCCAGGTACTAACTACTTTGATCGTTTTCTGGAGGCTGCTAAGAAATAGGGTTCTCATTTTACAAGTCTAATTACTACCTGCATTCAAGTAGAGGAACCCAATCACCTTAGGCATGCTGGGGTCCCACTCCTGCTAATCTGCATTCAGGAAGGGGTACTTTGTCACCTTAAGCATTCCAGGGAGTTCATCCTGTTAATCTTAGAAAGGGTGGCTGGTCTTCCCAGGAAGAAGGCCAGGATATCTTGGGCCCAAGTATCTCTGGGTCAGAGATTAGCAACAATTTTTCATCTAAGCCAACTTCCCCCTCCGACTGTCAGGCAGAATTTTCTGATTCGCCATCCTTCTCAATTTTCCTTGTTTCTCTGATTGCTACTTCCAGCTTGCTCCTCCACCCAAGACTTGAGCCCCTCTGGCTGTTGACCAGCAGCTCCCAGTATGAGGTTCCCCAACCACCTGATTCCTTTTCCCAGGTCCGTTAGAGTACAGAGGGTGAGGGTGGATGGATGGATGGGGTGACACAGCACCACCGGAGCCAGCGTGCCAGAGGTACACGCTAGCAACCAGAAATCTGAGTAATGCAAAGATTCGCAACATAGAGAGGTGAAAGAAGAAAAGCTTTATTTAAGAAAGAGAGCACTTCCCACAGACAGAAAGGGAGCCCACACTCTAGATAAGTGTGGCACTGTAGCCCCCTCAGCCCCATCTTAAATCTTTTCCCCCAGAGATGTTTCAATCAGGTAGACACGACTGCTGTGACTTCCTTGTTGACCACTTGTGGATGTCTTGGAGACCCTGAGGGGGAGTCCTGGTCACCAGGCACCAAGTATACAATGGGCCGATACTGGTTATGCTTGAGAAATCTGGGTTTCTAGAGTATGCATTTCTCCAGGACATAGCCTGTGTTAGAGTTTAGGAACCAGAAAAAAAAAATGGATTTTTCTGGGACATAGCTTCTAATTTCTCATCACTGTGTCAGGGTTTAAGAACAAGATAAAAAATGGCTTCCCACTCTCTGTCCAACCTTTCAAGGTCAGTGTCAGCATTCCTGTAACCTCTTGACTAGCTTTAATAATAGTTGCTAACCGGGCTGGGTGGCTCAGCTTGTAATCTCAGTGCTTTGGGAGGCTGAGGCGAGTGGATTGCCTGAGCCCGTGGGTTCGAGACCCACCTGGGCAACTTGGCGAGACCTCATCTCTACAATAAATCAAAAATTAGCGGGGTGTGGTAGCGCGCGCTTATAGTTCCAGTTACTTGAAAGGCTGAGGTGGAAGGATCACAGGAGCCCTGCAGGTCGAGGCTGCAGTGACCGGAAGCGGCCACTGCACTCCAGTCTGAGTGACAGAGTGAGACTCCAACTCAAAAAAAAACAATGACAACAAAAATAATAATAGTTGCTTTTCCTCTCTCTAATAGTTTACATTTAACATCCACCCCCCTATACCCCACTCCCACACATTTACTAACAGACTGGTGAGCTATCCAAATCACCCCATTCCTCTTTCCCAGTTAAGACTTCAAAAGAAAATTGGCATGGTGTTGTGTGCCTATAGTCCCAGCTACTCAGGATGCTGAGGCAAGAAGATCCCTTGAGGCCGGGAGAGCAAGACCTCATCTTTTAAAACAAACCAAACAGTATATAAAGCAAGATCCACAAGGGCTTGAAACCAAGTTCAAATATATTGCCAAAATCTTCCCATCTCAGTCTAAGAAGATTGTTCGTATTTAAATAAAACTACCTGAAATTTAAAAGTTACTTATTTAACATTTTAGTTGCCTTGTCTCTGGGTCATTTTCTTGTTATTCCTGTTATTCTTGGGAATAACAGATCAACTCAGAAGTATGATGTACCAGGAGCATGGAATTATACTTAAGAGTTCCTCAAATTTATTAATCTGTTTTTACCAATTTAAATCCAGGTAATATACAAGCAGATGTTTCACAAATAAGTTATTTTACAATTCTCAGGCTGGGCACGGTGGCTCACGCCTAGAATCCCAGCACTTTGGGAGGCCAAGGTCAAAAGATTGCCTGAGCTGCCGGGCTCAGTGGCTCAGCCTGTAATCCCGCGCCTTGGGAGGCTGAGGTGAGTGGATTGCCTGGCCCGCGGGTTCGAGACCCGCCTGGGCAGGCGAAACCTCATCTCTACAATAAATCAAAAAAATTAGCTGGGCATGGTCTCGCGCGCCTGTAATTCCGGTTCCTAGGAAGGCTGAGGCGGAAGGATCGCCGGAGCCCAGCAAATCGCGGCTGTGGTGGCCGGAAGCGGCCACTGCACTCCAGTCTGGGCGACGGTGTGAGACTCCAACACAAAAAAAAAAAAAAAGATTTTCTCCAATATACGCAAAATATTTTACTCAAAGTGTTACGATTACTTAAACTTATATAAAAATAACTCAGGGATTCAAGAAAATGATTTTGTTTCATTTACTTCTGCATAAAACATGACTGTAAAGATGTGAATGATGTTTCTAAACATATACTTTCACTTGAAGGCTATCCATTCAATTATCTTGGAAAGTAAACACATATTTTAACAATTTTATCATTGCTCAAGATCCTCTTATACCTTATTGATGCAAAACCTTCCAAAAGCAGATTCTGAGTCTTATAGGGAAAAAAAAACAAAAAACAAAAAACAGTATGATTGTTTTTATTTGACTAAAAATCAGACCAAGGTTTGAGGGGTGAAGAAGGTCCAGCGAGATACTCTATCTCATTGGAAAGAGCTTTGAAATCACAACAAGCCATACAAATACAAAATTTCAGAGTGGAGTACTGAAGGATAAATATCCTCATTGAGAATATTAAAAATTTTGCCTCGGGCTCTTAAAGAGATTTTGAAAACCTCTCAGTGTTTTGAGTACTAGCAGGATCATTAGGACTATATATAAGCTTCAAAGTGCTCACCTGGAGGTCAACGATACCCTCCTGAGCATGTGAAACTTAGTTGATAAAAAAATATTCATTTATTCTATTGACTTTACTCCTCAGCTTTTATCCATTTCTTACCATATCTAAAATTACCTTCTATCAACTGATTTTATCCATACATATTTAAGATTGCTAGAGCAAGTTCTTCAGTTTGTTTGTCTTGAAAATTAAATTTCTCTAAAGTTGAGTCAGAAATTCTGCCATAGCAAACCAATCATGACTTGGGCTGAAGTTAAGCAAGGGGATGACATAGTGTTACCTTTTCCCAAGATTGGTTTAAATAAGGAGGTAAAGTTGAAGTAAACATTTTAAAAAATATGTTTAAGTTTGTAATTTGTGGACTGTGTTAGGTGAGTGTAAATGAGTTATTTACTGACTGGATCAAGAAACAAATATTAGGTGTGACATGGAAGCCTGAGAAAATGATATCCAGAATTGGCAGGTAGAATAATATTTCCAGTTTGTTTGTTTTTTAAACAGGATTTATTGAGAAGGCAGAAAAGCTCCCACAGTGAGAGGGGATCTGAGGGGGTTGCTTAATACTTCCAATTTTAAGACATGTTTGAAAAGACAATAAAATCTGATTGCACGGTTTAAAAACATTGCTATTTAAATTGACTATCTTCAGACCATTTTGTTAACTGAGAGCTTAAGAAAACAAGGTTTGATCAGATTTTTTCCCTGACTTGGCAAAATTGGTTTTGCCTCACCAATATTTGCTGTTGACTGGGTTCTACTCAGTCCTTTGACAGAAGTCAATTCAAATCCTTTTTTTTTAATTTTAGAAGTTTAGCACTTCTGTTTTCTCTTTTGTGACTTTGTATTAGTTGTATTTTCTGGGTATCAACTTGATGTGATACCAATGACCAAAAATGGACTTATCTCTTCCTCGAGTATAGCCACGGACATATCCTATCAGTATCTACTGAGGCAACGCCTTACAACTGGGAAATTAGGGACTTTGAGCAGCTCCATTCATGTGCATTTAGAACAAGAGCTAAAGCATCATGTGCCATATTTTCTGTACTATTTCACGTATGCATATATTTACAGGAACTTTAGAATGCGTCAATAGCATTTGTTCAACAGCAGACTTTAAAAAGAAGTAGCAAGTAATGTTTAGAAATGGATGACTATATCATTTTTTTTGTCAGAAGAAAATGACCAATATCCTTTAAATGTTTCCACCAAATAATTAACAGCTTTATTGGAGATATTTCTAGAGCAAGTATGTGCTTTGCAACATAGCTAAATCTACTAGGCAAAGAGAGAGGAGAGAACAGAGCCACAATACCAAAGATGTGTTTTAAATATCATGAAATACAAATCAGGTGCTACTAAAATACTCAGCTTTAAGGTTTGTCAGGGGCTAAGTTACAGCGGATAAAAATGATCAAGTTTCTTCAGTGAAAGTACGTGAAATGTTCCTCAGCAATCTATTCTATAACTTACAGACCTTCGGCAATTTCCTTCTACAACTTGCAAAAATGGAAGAGTCTTGAAAATGCATGCATACTACTTGCCATTATGTACTTTGACTCATTTAATGGTTTTATAATTACAGTACTTTAAGAAATACTATGTACTCTTTTCATCATCCATCAAATACACTTTCAAATGAAAACATTTTCAATTTAGAAAGGAAGGAGTTTGGAATCAAGAATAAACTTACAGATATACTAAATCCTTCTTATTCAAAGTCACTTCTGTGCTCTTCACATTTTCAGATTTAACGTATTAGAAGTTAAGAAGATTTAAGTTAGACTCAAATAACACATTTTAAGAGTCTATCATTAAAATGTTGATTTTTAGGGACTTTATGAATATTCCAACTTGGTGTCTAAGAAGTTACTGTGACATACCTTTTCTTTTCTTTTTTTTTCAGGTTGGAGTCTCATTCCGTCGCCCAGACTGGAGTGCGGTGGCACGCTCCCGGCCACCGCAGCCTCGACCTGCTGGGCTCCGGCGATCCTTCCACCTCAGC